>JAXIVJ010015004.1:0-22500 GCA_036785665.1 Chirona hameri
CTCTGCTGTTCTCAGCTCTGCTGTTCTCAGCTCTGCTGTTCTCAGCTCTGCTGTTCTCAGCTCTGCTGTTCTCAGCTCTGCTGTTCTCAGCTCTGCTGTTCTCAGCTCTGCTGTTCTCAGCTCTGCTGTTCTCAGCTCTGCTGTTCTCAGCTCTGCTGTTCTCAGCTCTGCTGTTCTCAGCTCTGCTGTTCTCAGCTCTGCTGTTCTCAGCTCTGCTGTTCTCAGCTCTGCTGTTCTCAGCTCTGCTGTTCTCAGCTCTGCTGTTCTCAGCTCTGCTGTTCTCAGCTCTGCTGTTCTCAGCTCTGCTGTTCTCAGCTCTGCTGTTCTCAGCTCTGCTGTTCTCAGCTCTGCTGTTCTCAGCTCTGCTGTTCTCAGCTCTGCTGTTCTCAGCTCTGCTGTTCTCAGCTCTGCTGTTCTCAGCTCTGCTGTTCTCAGCTCTGCTGTTCTCAGCTCTGCTGTTCTCAGCTCTGCTGTTCTCAGCTCTGCTGTTCTCAGCTCTGCTGTTCTCAGCTCTGCTGTTCTCAGCTCTGCTGTTCTCAGCTCTGCTGTTCTCAGCTCTGCTGTTCTCAGCTCTGCTGTTCTCAGCTCTGCTGTTCTCAGCTCTGCTGTTCTCAGCTCTGCTGTTCTCAGCTCTGCTGTTCTCAGCTCTGCTGTTCTCAGCTCTGCTGTTCTCAGCTCTGCTGTTCTCAGCTCTGTTGTTCTCAGCTCTGCTGTTCTCAGCTCTGCTGTTCTCAGCTCTGCTGTTCTCAGCTCTGCTGTTCTCAGCTCTGCTGTCCTCAGCTCTGCTGTTCTCAGCTCCGCTGTCCTCAGCTCTGCTGTTCTCCACCGCAGCGCACCACCTCCGGTAGACCAACACGCATGCATTCCTCCTGCAGCCCGACCGACATTCGGCGCTCTGTAGCCAGGCACATGTACACGGTCACACACACTCACTCAGCGCCCTTCGTCTGTCCATCGGCGCCTCCCGAACCGCGCACATGGAGGTGGGCAGCGATACTCTCCGCTCCCCCACACGCACACACACCTAGCCTCGGCTCCGGCGGGAGCCACAGCTCCGCTTGGTCACCGTAGGCCATCACTGCCTCCGGCCATCGTCTCATCACCTTCGGTCCTCCTCCCGACCACCTCCAATCGCCCACCGATGAAGCTTGGTTTCACCTCCTCCCCGCAGGTCCTAGTCTCTCCCTCTTCTCCCGTCCTCCGCCCCGACGCGCTGCCGTGTTCTCCTCCACCACACAGCACGTCCTCCTCTCCCTCATCCGACAGCAGCGGGTCCAGCTGCAGCCTCACCAGGTCCGAGGTGCACGACGACGACAGCGCGCTGTACGCGCCGTCCCAGACGTCGCCCTCCGACTCGCAGCTCGACTCCAGAGCCATGCCATGCTGCTCCGGTTACCACTGCGGTCGTCGAGTCTGGCTGGAGCGGCGATCCTTGCACACCGGTTCCGTGCGTTGCCTCAATGGTGCCGAAATAGCTTGTAGCAATGTAACACTCAACAGAAAACTCAACCGATGTATTCGGACAAACGCCCACGTCCACGCAGTGTCGCCGCCCCAGCCAGACTGCCCGTCGTCCGAATTGACGGGGCTGTCATCGCATTGACAGGCGGCGGCTGGCAGCCAGATGTAACCCACTCGGCCCAGGTCCCCGACCCAGCACGGCAGCCGTACTGCCATCACTGCCATACGTGAGAGCAGGGCTGCTCTGACGTCATTGTGTTTATGGCTCCATAAACGCAATGATCCCCGACGCGTGCGCTAACGAGCGCACCGACACGCTCGCCACAGATGACCACCTTCACGCTGGACCCCAAGGAGAGTGGCGGCAAGGTCAAGCCCGTGCTCCACTTCTGCGGTCAGCCCCTCGGGTACGAGGAAAACCCCACCTCCCTCGGGCTGAAGTTGGACTGCCAACTGACCTTCGCCGCACATATCGAGGCGCTCAAGAAGAAGATCGCGGGGAGAAGCTACGGAAGCCACCGCCGCACCCTCTGCGACGACTACCAGAGCTACGTCCGCTCCATCTTTGACTACGGCGCAGCGATATTTTTCACCCACGCGGCCCCAGCGGTGTGGGAGCGTTTGGAGGTTGAACAGCGGAAGTGTGCGCGCCTGATCACCGGCTGCATCAAGCTCATCGACAGGGAGACCCTGACAGCGGAAGCAGACCTGCCCCTGCCGGAGGAGAAGGAGGAGGAGGAGCCGTTGACGCCGCGCAGGCAGCTGGAGAAGGAGCCGGTGATGCCGCGCAGGCCGCCGGAGGAGAAGGTGACGCCGCGCAAACCGCCGGAGGAGGAGGAGCCGGTGACGCTGCGCAGACCGCAGGAGGAGGAGGAGCCGGTGACGCCGCGCAAACCGCCGGAGGAGGAGGAGCCGGTGACGCTGCGCAGATCGCAGGAGGAGGAGGAGGAGCCGGTGACGCCGCGCAGGTCGATTGCGAAGAAAACGCCTTTAACTTGAGCAGGTACTCAATTATTTTAATGTAACATTGTATTTTGGATAAATTCGTAATAGTCATGCTTTATGTTAGGAGGTATGGGCATGTTGCATGGAAAATAGCATGTAAACTTAAAAGGGACTGAGCAGGTGCACTCATCGATGGCCTAAAGGTAGTACGTCATGCATGTTTATTGTTTTGTAATTGCATGTTGTCCATTGTATTCGCTGCGCGAATTTGCTTTTTAACCCTCGCTACTTTTCCAATATTCATCTTGAAAACACCGTTTCTTATAACCAGTTTGATTTTCACCCGTCCTTACACAGAACATGATGCACTAATTGCGCCAGCTTATGGCTCCGAATCGGACGTGTACTATGCTGTCCGTCGGTGTCATTGGTAGGAGTTTGTTACTTGCAACGCACCGTTATCCTATCCTGTATTCACGTTCTGGTATTTTCTCCCTGTAAGGTCCAGGATCCCATCCTACCTGAATCCTGAAGCACTGTGCGTCATCTAAACATCTCTGGAGATGATCCACGACTTGGCACAAGAGCTCGCACGAAACGAGGCCGCGCTGAAGTGAAGTAGTGCTGCCGAGAAGGTGCTCCGCCGTCGGCTCCAGCAGACCTGCAGCAGGGCTAAGCAGCGCGCGAAGAGGCTCCGGGACCAGAACAAGGCGCTGCGCACCCGAAATGCCGCTCTCCAGGCGGCCTCCTCGCAAGCGAGTGCCCTCGCCGCCCGCGGCCCTCTGACTGCCGCTCAGCGCCGGGCCCTGGCCACGAGCAACCGTGTCCGCTGGTCCGACTAGGACGTCGGAAGATCCCTGGGTCTGCGCGTCCTCTCGCGACGGGCGTACTTGTATGTCAAGGAGTCAATGAAAGTCCCTTTACCGTCTTTCAGCACCTTGTCGCAGTGGATCCATCCATCATTTCCACATGGTTCCAGGGATGATGGATTCCGCAATGTGGGTGCTTGAAGCGACCGTAACTGATCTCAGCGACATGGAGATGCTGTGTGTGATCGCGTTCGAGGAGCTCAGTCTCGACAGCAGGGTTTGCTACGACCAGGGCCGTGACGTAGTGCTAGAAGCATCCAAGATGCAGCTCGTCATGGTTCGAGGTCTGACCGCTGCGTGGAAGCAGCCCATCTGGTACGATTTCGACCGGCCCATGACCTTGTGTGCTTCGAGCCATCATCTCTCGGCTGTAGACCAGCGGCCTGAGAGTGACTGCCGCTGTGAGCGACATGGCCACCAGTAACGAGCGGCTGTGGGCCGGGCTGGGAGTCACCAGCGCTTTCACAAACCCAGCGGACCCAACAAGGTATGTGTTTTAGTACAGATACAGCTAACGAATCGATTAATTTGCTTTATTTTTAGTACTCACCTTGAATGGACGCAATGTTCGTCTCATATCGGATAAAGAACAATAGTATACCCGTGTTTTAATTCATTGGGCTGCACTTTTACCCACTAGGTTTTAGTCGGGTCGTTTCTTTTCTTTGCAGTTTATTCGTGGAGCGAAGAAATCGCGTCTCTTTTTCTCATTTTCGCCATTTTTACTTTACCTTTGTATTGCTGCGGATGCCTATTGCCGTTGATTAATAATAATTGCCTTTAGAATGTTGATGCCATATAGTTGTTGCAGCATTTCATCATCTGTAACCAATCCATTTAAACTTATTTTTACTTTTCAGAAGCATATGGGTGTTCGCTGACACCCCACATCTCCTAAAACTCATCCGGGCACACGTGCTGACTGGCGGTCTCCAGCTCCCCGACGGTACTGTTCTCGATACCGGCCTGTTTGAGGAGGTTTGGAGGCTGGACCACTCGGCCGGCAGCGGCCGAGTGGACATACCGGGCGTTTTGTTTCAATCTGTTCAACGTTGAATACTTCTCGTTGAATTACCTCTCAATAAATCGCATACACTAAATACGTCGTCGTAGGGGGCCAAGTTAAACCGCCGAATGCATCATGGGTTTCTTAAATTTGTATTGATTAATTACAGAAAAACGGCTCAGATAAATGTTTCATGTGTGCATTGTAATGTATTGAATGTATGTTGAATGTATGTTGAAAATTCATGTGAAAAGCACCCAATTTATTTTATATATAAAAATAGTCGAGAACACTAAATAGGTCGCCGTCCGGGGCCAAACTAAACTGCCGATTTCAATGCACTTTTGTGAAATGCTTGTTGATTGTTCATAAAAGTTTGGTATATATTCGCAAAAGATCGAGTGCAGGAAACATATGACATACCTTCATGATAAATAACAATGCGTAGGCAGGCTAATTTTAGCTCGGACATTGAATTCGCTGCCAAGTACTTGCTGAGTACCGACCGTTATAAGCGTAGAACGCTTATCAACTTTAACTTGAAATAACTTCGGCTAGGGGTATTTTTATGCAAATGTGATAGGATTTACTTATAAGTTGAGTGCTTCTTCCCATTTCAAGTGCTAACTCCATTTTTTGTGGAAAAGGTCATTATTTCCATTTAGCTTGCCGTACAAATGAAACAAAGTTCGGGGAAGTCGTGGTTAGTGGCTGCTATTGCATTACATCCTTGCTTTGCAGATAACCTACGGCGGCTGCTGGCAACCTGAATCGGGTTGGTCGATCATGGAGACCACCGAGATCGCCAACGCCTTACTGAGCCGGGCTGGTAACACCACCAAGTATATGCCGTCGGCACAGCGCGTTGACACCATTACTGACATGGTGCTCAGCTACAATCAGGATTAGCACCTGCGCATGCATGACTTGGTGAAAAGGCTGCGAGCCGCCCAGAAAGGGATCCCTATCCTCTAGTCAAAGCTTAACTCTCCTGCATAAACACGGCGTGGATCCCAGCCAGCCAGGTGGACGCAATAGTAGATGAGCTGCGCGTTCTGGCCATGTCGCTCTCAAGCCGTGACACACGGGCCAATGGTACCGACCTGGAAAACGCCATTGAGATGGTTGAGATGGTAAGCGACAGCTGGCGTGCGCGACGTTCTGCCGTCACCAACGCGGCCAGCTCGTCAGCAAAATGCGGAATGCATCCAGGAGGCTAATGAACGCAGACCATATCCAGCTTGAAAAGTTGCGTGAAAGGTACCGGCGCGAAACTGGTGTCGTGGTGGCCATGAAGGACGCCGGGAAGTGCTGTTTTCCATGGCATATTCAGTCGACTGAGGATAGCTCGATGTCACTGCCGGTGAAACGAGCCATCTGTGAGCCATCCCCGAGCCGCCACCCCCCCCCCCCCCGTGGTCGCGTGCCTAGCCTCACAGGCGGCGCTGCTCACGTTGGAGGGCGGCCCTGCGGCTCAGACCGCGGAGATGGGTGCGGAGATATGGGAGCTGCTCGGCTCGCTGTCCCACCGCGGGCACCGCATCCACCTGCAGTGGGTGCCGGCGCACTGCGGCTTGACGGGGAACGAACGGGCAGACGCCCTCGCAAGGAGGCCTCAGCCCTGGACCAGACCGAGTCGCTCATCAACATCAAGAGCATCACCCGCGCCGCCGCCAGAGCGCCCCGCCGATCGTGGCAGCGTTCGTGGCCCGGCGGCTGGTATCAGCGCATCTTGAAGGACCGCCTCCCGGGCCCGGCCCGCGGCGACAGCCGAAATGCCGCCGTGGACATCCACCCACTCCGAGCCGGACACTGGAGCGGGTCCGAACAGTACCTTCATCGCATCGGACGCCGCCCGACCGACTCGTGCCCGGGATGCAATGACGCTGGGTGCCCAGCGGCCCGGTGTCGGGTCTGCGACGAGGAGCCGGACACGCCTCAGCATATCCTGCTGAAGTGTCCCTGCCTGTGCGGGCCCGCCTATCGCTGGGAAACATATATGGACGACCGGAGGACCTGAAGCGGGACGGCGTGGTGGCGACCTTAGCTGCCGGCTACCGGTCCTACCAGAGCCGTACGGCTACGCCTCGGCGCTAGCCGGGGCCGGAGGGACCAACAACAACAACAACAGCCATATGTGACGCGCTCATGCGTGCGTCTCCGTCGAACGCGAGAAGAGCTATCAATCGTGGACGACGAATTGCGGCGCCTCCTATCAACCTCTTCTGATGTCATCGACATGCTGATGCACTCGCTGGCGGTAAGTAAACTGGCATCCCACTTCCCAGTGTCTGGGGGAGCATGAAAGCTGTTGCCAAATCGATCACACAGTGGCTCACATTTCACAATGAGTGGACAATCAACAAAAGGATATATTTGTTATGCCATCTTCCGCTCAAACTGCATCGCTTACAAGCGCGACTTATAGACCTAACTCGATATCATTAACGTACTTCCCTGTATTTTTGGTAACCGGTATCACACCAATACAAAATCTTGATTTGGCCCACCATTGTGTTGAGGTTCATAAGAGCATCTTGCTTTTTTTGTTTTAAAGATTGCGGACCGATATCATAAATATAGATAATTCGCGGTTACCTGTCTCCAAAAAAAAAAATGGCACCCAGCCAACACTAATCACAGGTTTTTGTGATGACTTGTGTTCTACTATGAGCACATTTCCTTAAAATTGATGATTAGTTGGCATTATTTAAAGAAGATTGCGCCTGGTAGACCCGTATTCAGTTATCGTATTTCACTATGTTATTACCTTTCGTTATTACGGTATTGTCCTGCCAAATATCTGTACTGGGTGTGCATTTGGTACTGTCTCATGCCTGTTAAATATGCATTGGTGATCCACAGCTGGTAGAGGAACAGTTGAGCCGACCAGAAGATGAGCGTCTATCGGTCGTGGAGCCGACGGCAGATACCGACCACTACTGCATTCGGCAGCAGTCGCCGCCGTTCTTCACGGTCTGAGAGGGCTCATCTACGAGGCAGTCAACTATCGTCGGGAGTACCTCGACTCTGCGCGCTCTTGTCTGGAGCCCCATATTCACGGTAAGTTGAGTGTGTTCACAATATTGACTGATCACTTGTGTTCCATTTGTGTACGTGAGCACCGGCAAGTGCAGAAGGGGTACCCTCGTGGGGAACTCCGGCTAGTGGGCTTCGTTTTCAATAATGGTGCGAGCTATACCCATAGCTATGACTCTGCCTTTTCTCAAAACACAACCGGTGTGTGAATAGGAAATGGAACTAACTTTCACTATTTGGCACTCCCATGGCTTCCATCCCAACGATAACAGCGTGGGCACGTGGCAAGTGCAAAAGGGTGTACATTGTTGCCCTCATATTGGGTGGTCAATATTTGGCAAAGTACCCGCCAGATTGACCTGTAATTTGCTGTATGGCTACATGCTTGGGTACTAGCAACATTCTACTCAAATCGTGTGTCTGTTGGCACGCGCCCACGTGCGATTGCCGCACTCAGAACTCAGAAACTGCTGGATCAATCGATTTTAGATTTTGTGAGCGGGCACAGACATGAGTCTGGACTCTGGGGTGGTTCGCATGAGTCGGAATCGAGATCAGCCAGCACGTGCGCACGTGGGTGGCCCCCGATTTTGGATATCCGCTAACTACGGATAGCTGCTGGCGGACCATATAGGCCAATGGGCGTTACCGTTATTGGTTCGTAATGATGGTGGTAACCCAGCTCCTTTATCTCTTTCACAGATTGAACCAGAGTACTGTTCACGACCCTGCGGTTGGCTGCGGTTCGGCGGTCGGCAGCAGTGGGGATAACTGAAAGTGGGGATGGGGCGAAAGGTATGACGTCACACGGCTGCGGTGAGCTGCGGTTCCGGCGGTCGGTACGAAGCGACCGCAGGTCAAAATGTCATGTTAGGTGGCGCATCGCGTCATTCAGTGTTCATAAGACGCCTGCCAGTGATGACGCATGATCAAAGAGACGGGGCTTAGAGCCTGCGGTTAACCGCCGAACAGCAGGGACCATAAACGCACTCCGGTGTGGAAGTCTGCTCGGTATTCTGGCCGTCTCAGAGTGCTGTAGAAAACTTCTACGATTGCGAATAGTTATTAAATGTCACTTGCAAAATACGTGTATTTGTCTGATGTCCATTTTGTGTTCAGTTTATATCCGAGCTGAGTATTGTGTCACTAGAGTCCCTGCGTTTTTTTGCGATTAACTATACTTCCCATGACATTTGCTCGACAGAAGAAATGCCAGGACAAATTCTGTGTCGTTTGTTATTCGATATGTTTGTGCAACGAATTGTGTCACGTTTATGTACTCGGCTGTGATAGCGTGTCATATGTTGTTAGCTTTGTGTGCCGGACTGCCGGTTGTACGAGATTGTAATATGAAATTTGCAGTTGATGTGTCACAGTTTGCATTGCGTTTGGGACCTGCTATTTGTTGAGGCTGCGGGTAATATCTCGTCATTTAGGTTTCTCAGCGATTGTGCGAGGAACATGTAGACAGATTAGTATGCAAATTGAATGACCTTTCCTCAAAATTAAAATGAAAAAAGTTCAAAATTAGACTATTTCGATACACAGATCTTCATCAGAATGAATTAGCTAAAAACAAGCTAATTTAGCTAATTCATTCTGATGAAAATCTGTGTATCGCAATATCAATAGTCGAGTTTTGAACTTTTTTCATTTTAATTTCGAGGAAAGGTTATTAAATTTGCATATGAAATATCTCGCCATGGTTAATATCACGGTGAACAGATAATACACGATCCAGTTGCGGCACAATGTGATATTTGCTTGTCACCCCGTCACCATCGTGATTTGACTCTGAGTATGATGCGTGAAAGTTATCAGCCTTCGCAATGTTCCTTAGAACAAAAATACATATATGGCTGTGATGATGTATCGGATGTATCATCGCAGCAACTGAAACCTAACGGATGTATCATCGCAGCAACTGAAACATTCCTAATGGCGCTGACTTAAGTGTTCATCTATGATTGGGTATGGTAGGTCTGGTCAGGAAGCACTGACATCCGAAAGAGTCGGCGATAGCCGGTGACACCGTGCACAACTTTGCATGGAGACATTTGAAATTCGGGTATCGCTGACGTGAATATCACGGTTTACGTGTTCAGGGGCGAGTCTAGGATTTTGCGAGGAGGGGCGGTTGATCTGGGGGCGTTATTTGTGATCAACGGGGCGATATGGGTCAATGGAACGCCGATGCCGTGAGAAAAGGGGTGAAACTTCCGTGTAAAGAAGCAAATTCTGTTGTATTCGTTTGTCAACTTCCACTTGGCTTGTACCATTGAACTGGACGAGCATACAACACACACACAATTGTGACCATATCACGAACTAAGCCATCTCGGTCGGTTACCAGTGGCGCCGGCAGAGTCCCATAAGCCAGAGGCGCTTATGCAACAACCGAAAGCAACCCCGAAACGAAAGCGAACATGTGACACTCGTTCAACCGAAACACTACTGATTAAAGGTCGCCATAGACGTGAGAAACGCTCCGACGCGCGGGCGCCTCTTACTCAAGGGAAGCCAGGATGCATGGGCGCCTCCGGCTCAGGGTGCCATCAACGTAAGTGGCGTTTCCGGCTGAGTGAAATATTGGCCCAGAGACGCATCATACTCAGAAGCGGCCGGCCTGTGCCATGGTTGCTTCCGCCGGCGGGGGCGGAAGCATTGTGGGCGCCCCTCCTACATCCTCCCTTGGCAATGGCATTATATTAATCGTGATATGGTGCAGACCATCGATGAAATGTTATTTTAATTTTGAAGGCCGGACAATTATAATGCCGAGGCAATGATTCATAATTCAGACACCGGGAATTTCCGTTGTGGGCCACAGGTACCGTCCCCTCCGCACGGACCCACCCGCCGGGACATCCCTTTCCTCAAGTTGTCTCCAACGTTAGGAATGGTGAATAGTCGTCCCTCGGTTTTCGCACGTTTATTGTTATTCGGGACTGAAATGGAGACCCCCGCTGCGACGCTCCTGGGCGGGCAGCACGAATGAAAAGGTATAATAGCTGATCGCCGACCGGTCCGGACGGGCACATTCCGGCGACTCCGGTACGGCCTCAACCAGGGAGCCGTTTCACCCTCGCGTTGGCGTGACCATTTTCGCTATTTTGTAAATGCTGTCCAACACCATTGCAGTTGCTGGACCTGAGAGCCGGACACGCGTTGAGCACCATATACATGCATGTAGACTAGTCCGTTCCTCCTATCACCGTCATCCCCAATTGAGGCCAATTCTGACTCCCCGGACTGACACACCAATAACTTAACTCAGCACCGCTGTGCATTAATTAAGAAAACAACACGGGCAAACGACAGCAAAATAATAAACGACCAATCGCCAATAAAAGTAATAACCAATGGCACGTCCGCCCAGCCTCGTGCCCCGGTCAGGTCTGGCGCAATTGGCTGCGCTCTTAGGGCGGCACAATGCGCTCTGAGGGCGGCACAATGCGCTCTGAGAGCGGCAATAAGTTCCGAGGGCGGCATGGTACCTTTCAAGGGCGGCATAATGCACTCTGATGGCGGCAGCAGAATGCCTTCCGAGAGCGGCAAGACGTCTTCTGAGTGCGGGATAATGCGCTCTGCGGGCGGAAAAATGCTTTCCGAGGGCGGCATGATGCCTTCCGAGGTCGGCAAGATGTCTTCCGAGGCCTTCCGAGGGCGGCAAGACGTCTTCTGAGGGCGGCATAATGCGCTCTGGGAGCGACAAGATGCCTTTCAACTTCCAAGAACGGCATGATGCCTTTCGAGGGCGGCAAGATGTCTTTCGAGTGCGGCATGATGCCTTCCTAGGGCGACGAGATACCTTCCGGGGGCGGCATAATGCGTTGTGACTGTGCAGTCGGCGCCCCTGCATGCCTCGCGGGGGGGGGGGGGGGGGGTGCGCCCCTGCGCGTGCAGATGTCGCCCCTCAAGTCGTGCACCCCTTTGTATCGGAAATGAGGCCCCTTTTGGCCTAGGGACAATCCCAACAGCTGTATCCCCTCCCGAAATGTGCTTTCTGGTTGTGCGCCTGGGCCGACCCCTTGGCTTATTCACCACTGTATGATGCACCGAAGCGATCGGTACCATGTCTGTGCGGTTTACCGTTTGCAAGTTATTGGCTGATGTTTCCTTTCCTTTCTTGATAAGCTTTCCTTTAATTATTTTCTTCATTGTGAATTTTATTTACTACCCAAACCTTCAGTGCTGTGAATATGTGGAGTGAAATGCATCCAGTGGTAGTCGATATGATCCGTTAACCCGAGCCCCGCTGGGGTCGACAGCCGAACGCGCCCCGCTGGGGGGGGGGGGGGGGGGGGTACATTTGATCTCCCCCTCGTACCTTCCGAACTAATGACCGCAGCGGGACGCACAAGGCGGCGATCGAAAGCTCTCAAGGAGACGAATATATTGCATACCCGAAATTCTTAAAACAAGGTCACATGTCAGGTCAGATCAGGTCAAAGGTCAAAATTGAAGAATTTGAGTTTTTGGGCCATACTTTCCATCCAAAGCCTTAGATTGCGACTATTATCGCACAAGGTGCTTCCAAAGGTATAATGTAATGCATCTTCCATATAAGCGAAAGTTAACTTTTAAGCAAAGGTCAAGGTCACTGTCAGGTCACAAAAGGTCACAGGTCTACGAAAGTTATGCGACACATGTTGTATGGGTTATTTTACACGTATAATTCGATAGTAGCAGTCATTTTCACAACCTGACCCCATATAATGGCCCTCAGGTCAAGATCGGGCCACAACAAGGAACACATTTGAAATTGATTAATATAAATACATAAGGGATGTTTCTAGACCAGCTTTGTCTCAGAAATACAGCGGTGGTATTTATTTGTCTGTATCTGGTCAATAAAAGCAAAACAATGTAACTTGACAAAATGACGTCATGAGTTACTTATACTTAGGCAGCCATAAGTTAGTCAAAAATAAAGATATTACTTTGAAATTTGGTTTGGGTATCGTCCATAGTTGGTTCGCTAACATATATTCCGGTTTGGTGAATATTTTTTAACAAAATTATGGAAATGAAAAAAAAAAGATTTTTTTTTGGGTCAAACCCCAAAATTTCGCAAATCCGAGATAACCATTTTAAGAGAATGTCATTTCCGTTCTTTTGACGTTTTTGTTTTGCAATTTGCATCAAACCTTGATTTTCTACTCATAGTTTTCAAGTTATTGAGAAATTCCGGGAGGGGGTACAATTTACCCCCCCCCCCAGCGGAGCGCGAGTTAATTAAACTAGTCGCTCATTAGTCAGGAATATGTCCCATGTTGATGTGCAATGCCCAGTCCTTGCATGAGCGTGCCACTGTGCGGGTGTAGGTTTGAAATTGTCAAAGCTGTATTTTTTCGATTTAAAACCAAAAAAAAAATGAATTGCCCGCTGCGTAACGTCGACATTTGTCTTGATTCGTCGATATAATTCGTCTATATGTAATTATAACTCGTCGATGCATGTTTCACGACCACTGACCGGGCATTGCAAATGTCTTCCCATCAGCAATAACGCTGTTTCGCGACGCTTTGAAAAAAATCTGGCATAAAACCCATTCTCCCAATATGGAAGGATTGGTAGCAAGTTCACTTGCTCTTTTTATGCGAAAGAGGGGCCGCAAAATTAATCAAGTGAAATCTAGGTAGTTCGTGGGATTTGCGCCCCTCTAGGCCGGGGCGCCCCCTCCTCTGGGTATGGCGCCCCCTGGCAGTCGACCCCCCCCACTTTTTAGAAGGTAGCAACGCCTGTGCTTGTATAGGTACTTGATTTGTTTTTGGCATGGACAAGTGAAAACAGAAAACAGGTACAGGAGATACAGCATTTGTGAATTCTAAAGTCGTACGTTCTCTAACAGGTGAATTCAAAGTTACGTTCTCGCTTTCCATGTGTGTGTTCATGTGTTCATGATTTGATTTGTCAGAGAACGGTTCGTAAGTTAACGTCTTTATATCCACCTTTACTTGCTTCCGCTTATCTAAATTAAAGCTGTCTTACACGACGGCAAGGTATATTTTTTACAAGTCGTCTCGACATAGTCGACAGATTCCACATGCAATACGAGTTGAAGTTTAAGCGACACGACAGATAACAGACGTTCCAAAATACGGCTCAATAGATATAAGATATAACTCTGTTACAGGCTCAGAGATAATTCGGTTACCGCCATTTCTACGCCGGGGAACACTTCCCCCACCCCCGACGACGTAACCGCCAATACTTACATTGTTGTAGGTACTGTCTAGCGCACTCACACACTGACCCCGACTCCCTCCCCACGCGCCCTTATATACACCAGCGGCACGCACTCTCATGCGTGCCGCTACAAGGTTGTGACGTCACGCTCATATCTACAGTACAACCGAGGCGCGCCGCACGCACAATAGCCGAGTCACATTTATAGAGGATTATATAGCCACATGCTACTCAACAGGATACGCGGATCATGTTAGACACGAAATTCAGCGGTTCAACGCGACATCCATGCTTAACCCTATACTAAGCGATCTAATTCTTGTTGAGCGACTTATCATTCAACGCGGTATACTCCTTAAAACCTACCTATTCTAGTAACTAGTCCTGCCATTATAAGTGACGATCGTTCTTATCTACCACCACCAGTGTTTTAACTACTGTGTCTCCAAGTGTCTCCAACCCGTCACGCAACACGGACTACTCTTAATTAAGTCGATATATGGTACTAACGTTCTACTACAATTGCCTATTGCTACCCCCACCAATAACTACGTTCTACTAACTAACTAACTACGGTCTACTAACTACGTGCTTACAACCAACCACCCCCCCCCCCCTACAGTACGCGTCAAACACTTGTGACACAATGGTACAATTATTATCTACGGAAACACGCAGATTTATACCCACGCCGTCCGAGACGCTGGGTTAAGAGACTCGTGACCTCCCATTCCCCCGGTTGGTGTTAGCTCGTTCCCCCCGTGGTGGCCTCTGCCGGCCAGCGCCTCTTGGTGTGGCAGCCGGTTGGCAGTCGGCAGACAACGGGGCGACGCTGATGTTGCAGCGGGTGGCGTCAGCTCGTTCGCCCTGCGGTGACCTCTGCCGGCCAGCGCCTCTTGGTGTGGCAGCCGGTTGGCAGTCGGCAGACAACGGGGCGACGCTGATGTTGCAGCGGGTGGCGTCAGCTCGTTCGCCCTGCGGTGACCTCTGCCGGCCAGCGCCTCTTGGTGTGGCAGCCGGTTGGCAGTCGGCGGACAGCGGGGCGACGCTGATGTTGCAGCGGGTGATGTCAGCTCGTTCACCCCGTGGTGGCCTCTGCCGGCCAGCGCCTCTTGGTGCGGCAGCCTGCAGCGTGACCGTGGAGTAGCCGGTTGCGTGGACGGTGAGTCTATTTCGGGTGGTTCCGAATCTCTCCCGATTATGCGTCCGGCCCGTACGACCTCGGTCGTCGCCCTCTTCCCGGCTGAGGACCGGGCGTTGGTGAACTCTCCACGGTCTGTCGCGGTCCGAACCGCCCGCGACTCACATGGGCGCTGAACTGGCCGGAGTGCGGTGGTCTGTCCAGGCTGCCGATCCATGGCGCCGTCGGTCCCCTGGGTACGGCCAGCTGTCGGCCAACGGACCGAACTCGGCGTCCATCCGGTAATAGCGCAGAGGGAGTCCGGGGCAGCCGCGAGACGGCAGCCCCGGACCTCAGGGTGGAGTCCCCTGGCCTGTGGAGGTCATTGTGCACCCTCGGCGGGTAATGCAGTTGGGTTTGCAGTTCCCTGCAGGCCTCATGTTGCAGTCCCCCGGCGCCTGTGAAGGTCATTCGGTACTTTCGGCGAGAAATGCGGTTGGGTTTGCCGTTTCCCTGCAGGCCTCAGGTTGCTGTCCCCCGGTGCCTGTGAAAGTTATTGTGGATACTTCTATGTTAAATGTGAGTCAGCATACCCTGGCTAACCCGGCGCGCGGGAGACCCGCGCATGACCGGCCAATTATATCGGTCATGGCGCCTGACCGAACAACGACCTGGCGAGCGGTAGGCCAATTATCTCGGTCATGGCGCATGCCCGAACAACGACCTGGGGAGCGTTAGGACCCGCCCGAGTATGTCCGGTAATTATCTCGGCCAGGGCGCAGGACCGGCCAATTATCTTCAGTCGCCTCGTCGGCCCAACCCAGGCTGGGGAACTGACGATGTGACCGGCTCTGTCTCCGGCAACCGGACAATTGTAAATGGTTCCCACATTCCTCCTTCGTAAATGTGTGAAACATTGACTCTGGCCCATGGGGTTGCGTCGACCCTCCGCCTTCTAGCCCGCGCACCGTCCGCCAGATCTGTGGGTATTCCAAAGTCACGGCGTACACACATCGCACACCCACGGAGCGCTGCGACGCCTCTTGGTCTTGCCCGCGAACCGCGAGATCGGTTGGTCTCTCCTAGTTACCCTCGCTCCGTCAGCCAGATCTGTGGGCATTCCATAGTTACGACATACATACATCACACAGCATACCCTCGTCGTCCATTCTCGGACGCGCGTCTAAGGAGGGGCGCAGCGGAAGATGCCCTGAGACGCACCTTGAGCGGCTTTTGACCTTGTGTAGGTTCACAGGCAGGATTTTGAGCGTTTTGGTTAGCTCTACTAAAGCGTTTCAGAAGGCGAGCACCTTCCGGAGGCACGTTTTCCCCATGGGGCCATGTCTTCCTCGGTAGAGAGGAGGCAATTTCGTTTCTGACCCGGGTGTCTGAAGCATCGGACGCTTCTGTTTTAGTTCGGGATGCCTTAATATACAACTGAAAATCATTGTAACATCAACATCTTCACGTGACTCTTCGTTTCACCTGAATATGTGTATAAGGCTCATGGATAAAAAGGTCACCCGCCTGATCAGGTTGCAAATGGTATGGCGGAGACACGTGTGGTTCGGATATGGTAGGGATCGGACAAAACTCTTCCAACCTTTAGCTACTTCTTCAGGTCACCACGGGCGGATTTACATATGACAGTTGCTTATCGAGTATGTCCGGAAGGACCAGTACGCGAGAGATGCCATTCCATTCGTTAATTAGTTAAACGGGGGCCGCTGGGAGATGGAGCTTTACACACCAGATAACTGGGATGACCGATTTCCTTCGCTATAGCGGTTCGCTGCCTTTGTTTTTTACAGACTCCCTTGTTTGTACTGCGTGTCGAAAAGTGACAAAGGTTCCAGGGAAGTTAGTTGCTTGAAGAACGCACAGTGGCACGGATTCCCAGCAAATCGACGATGTCACAGCCTCAGTTGGTCAGCTCGTACATCCTAGTAGGATGTCCGGCTACCTTCTCTCGTCACATCTCCGCACTTTCTGGCTACCGGCTCACATCGCAAGTGACGGTTTATAGTACACTTGGAGGTGTCCGGCCGGTTACCATCTCCCCGTCACCAGTGACCTTTGCAGTCCACTCGGGGGTATCCGGCACTGTCCCGCCTGTCGGAACGACCTCTCTCCATCGGCTGGGCCAGGCCACCGATCTCTGACGGCTGGCTCACGAAATTGCATGGTTCACTGTGTACTATGGCCTTTAAGCGCTCGGTAACCCCGAACTCCCAACTGATCAACTTTTCTTACTTAGTACGCACAATGAACGGAGATGTGGCATCTGGTGCTTGGCTTTGACAAAAGGTCATGGGCCATCTGGTGTATCAGACTCAGCAGGGAGTTAAACCAATTGGTCAGCTGTCTGACGTCTCCGACGTCTGTCGTGAATGCGCTGACGACTCTCATTAGGATTAGCAGCCTCAGACTGGGCCATGGCGTTCATCCGGTGACAACTTACACGGGCCTTCCGCCAAGATTACCGCGAATGTGATTTCAGAAGCAGCAGAAAGGTGTATCCGGTAACCAGTCCTCCAGGATGGTTGCCACATGACAGGATGATATGGGGTTAGCTGGTTTATCAAAGGACCTGATATTGTCCGGCACCGACAATTCGGTGGTGATGCTGTTTCAGAGACTCATCGTGAGGTTCAATAAAAGCCTTGAACTGTTCAAACAAGCCTCGCACCAGGGCGGTAATCGGAAGCTCCCGCTCCCGTGAACTTATTTATAGCGGCCCGTAACCATGGCCTTAATTTAACAATGCAGGACTTTTGTCAAACTGAACTTTATCGCGGCCATACCGTTCGAACATTAGCAAAAACAAAATCCGACGAATGTTCAAGCTCTCGGAGGAATAAACTGCAAAGAAAAGAAACGACCCGACTAAAACCTAATGGGTAAAAGTGCAGCCCAATGAATTAAAACACAGGTATACTATTGTTCTTTATCCGATATGAGACGAACATTGCGTCCATTCAAGGTGAGTACTAAAAATAAAGCAAATTAATCGATTCGTTAGCTGTATCTGTACTAAAACACATACCTTGTTGGGTCCGCTGGGTTTGTGAAAGCGCTGGTGACTCCCAGCCCGGCCCACAGCCGCTCGTTACTGGTGGCCATGTCGCTCACAGCGGCAGTCACTCTCAGGCCGCTGGTCTACAGCCGAGAGATGATGGCTCGAAGCACACAAGGTCATGGGCCGGTCGAAATCGTACCAGATGGGCTGCTTCCACGCAGCGGTCAGACCTCGAACCATGACGAGCTGCATCTTGGATGCTTCTAGTACTACGTCACGGCCCTGGTCGTAGCAAACCCTGCTGTCGAGACTGAGCTCGTCGAACGCGATCACACACAGCATCTCCATGTCGCTGAGATCAGTTACTGTCGCTTCAAGCACCCACATCGCGGAATCCATCATCCCTGGAACCATGTGGAAATGATGGATGGATCCACTGCGACAAGGTGCTGAAAGACGGTAAAGGGACTTTCATTGACTCCTTGACATACAAGTACGCCCGTCGCGAGAGGACGCGCAGACCCAGGGATCTTCCGACGTCCTGGTCGGACTAGCGGGCACGGTTGCTCGTGGCCAGGGCCCGGCGCTGGGCGGCAGTCAGAGGGCCGCGGGCGGCGAGGGCACTCGCTTGCGAGGAGGTCGCCTGGAGAGCGACATTTCGGGTGCGCAGCGCCTTGTTCTGGTCCCGGAGCCTCTTCGCGTGCTGCTTAGCCCTGCTGCAGGTCTGCTGGAGCCGACGGCGGAGCACCTTCTCGGCAGCACTACTTCACTTCAGCGCGGCCTCGTTTCGTGCGAGCTCTTGTGCCAAGTCGTGGATCATCTCCAGAGTTGTTTGGACGACGCACAGTGCTTCAGGATTCAGGTAGGATGGGATCCTGGACCATACAGGGAGAAAATACCAGAACGTGAATACAGGATAGGATAACGGTGCGTTGCAAGTAACAAGCTCCTACCAATGACACCGACGGACAGCATAGTACACGTCCGATTCGGAGCCATAAGCTGGCGCAATTAGTGCATCATGTTCTGTGTAAGGACGGGTGAAAATCAAACTGGTTATAAGAAACGGTGTTTTCAAGAGGAATATTGGAAAAGTAGCGAGGGTTAAAAAGCAAATTCGCGCAGCGAATACAATGGACAACATGCAATTACAAAACAATAAACATGCATGACGCACTACCTTTAGGCCATCGATGAGTGCACCTGCTCAGTCCCTTTTAAGTTTACATGCTATTTTCCATGCAACATGCCCATACCTCCTAACATAAAGCATGACTATTTACGAATTTATCCAAAATACAATGTTACATTAAAATAATTGAGTACCTGCTCAAGTTAAAGGCGATTTCTTCGCAATCGACCTGCGCGGCGTCACCGGATCCTCCTCCTCCTCCTGCAGTCTGCGCAGCGTCACCGGCTCCTCCTCCTCCGGCGGTTTGCGCGGCGTCACCGGCTCCTCCTCCTCCTCCTGCGGTCTGCGCAGCGTCACCGGCTCCTCCTCCTCCGGCGGTTTGCGCGGAGTCACCTTCTCCTCTGGCGGCCTGCGCGGCATCACCGGCTCCTCCTCCGGCTGCCTGCGCGGCGTCAACGGCTCCTCCTCCTCCTCCGGCGGGGGCAGGTCTGCTTCCGCTGACAGGGTCTCCCTGTCGATGAGCTTGATGCAGCCGGTGATCAGGCGCGCACACTTCCGCTGTTCAACCTCCAAACGCTCCCGCACCGCTGGGGCCGCGTGGGTGAAAAATATCGCTGCGCCGTAGTCGAAGATGGAGCGGACGTAGCTCTGGTAGTCGTACGCGGAGGGTGCGGCGGTGGCTTCCGTAGCTTCTCCCCGCGATCTTCTTCTTGAGCGCCTCGATATGTGCGGCGAAGGTCAGTTGGCAGTCCAACTTCAGCCCGAGGAAGGTGGGGTTTTCCTCGTACCCGAGGGGCTGACCGCAGAAGTGGAGCACGGGCTTGACCTTGCCGCCACCCTCCTTGGGGTCCAGCGTGAAGGTGGTCATCTGTGGCGAGCGTGTCGGTGCGTCGGGGATCATTGCGTTTATGGAGCCATAAACGCAATGACGTCAGAGCAGCCCTGCTCTCACGTTTGGCAGTGATGGCAGTACGGCTGCCGTGCTGGGTCGGGGACCTGGGCCGAGTGGGTCACATCTGGCTGCCAGCCGCCGCCTGTCAATGCGATGACAGCCTCGTCAATTCGGACGACGGGCAGTCTGGCTGGGGCGGCGACACTGCGTGGACGTGGGCGTTTGTCCGAATACATCGGTTGTGTTTTCTGTTGAGTGTTACATTGCTACAAGCTATTTCGGCACCATTGAGGCAACGCACGGAACCGGTGTGCAGGGATCGCCGCTCCAGCCAGACTCGACGACCGCAGTGGTAACCGGAGCAGCATGGTTTGGCTCTGGAGTCGAGCTGCGAGTCGGAGGGCGACGTCTGGGACGGCGCGTACAGCGCGCTGTCGTCGTCGTGCACCTCGGACCTGGTGAGGCTGCAGCTGGACCCGCTGCTGTCGGATGAGGGAGAGGAGGACGTGCTGTGTGGTGGAGGAGAACACGGCAGCGCGTCGGGGCGGAGGACGGGAAGAAGAGGGAGACTAGGACCTGCGGGGAGGAGGTGACACCAAGCTTCATCGGTGGGCGATTGGAGGTGGTCGGGAGGGAGGACCGAAGGTGATGAGACGATGGCCGGAGGCAGTGATGGCCTACGGTGACCAAGCGGAGCTGTGGCTCCCGCCGGAGCCGAGGCTAGGTGTGTGTGCGTGTGGGGGAGCGGAGAGTATCGCTGCCCACCTCCATGTGCGCGGTTCGGGAGGCGCCGATGGACAGACGAAGGGCGCTGAGTGAGTGTGTGTGACCGTGTACATGTGCCAGGCTACAGAGCGCCGAATGTCGGTCGGGCTGCAGGAGGAATGCATGCGCGTTGGTCTGCCGGAGGTGGTGCGCTGCGGTGGAGAACAGCAGAGCTGAGAACAGCAGAGCTGAGAACAGCAGAGCTGAGAACAGCAGAGCTGAGAACAGCAGAGCTGAGAACAGCAGAGCTGAGAACAGCAGAGCTGAGAACAGCAGAGCTGAGAACAGCAGAGCTGAGAACAGCAGAGCTGAGAACAGCAGAGCTGAGAACAGCAGAGCTGAGAACAGCAGAGCTGAGAACAGCAGAGCTGAGAACAGCAGAGCTGAGAACAGCAGAGCTGAGAACAGCAGAGCTGAGAACAGCAGAGCTGAGAACAGCAGAGCTGAGAACAGCAGAGCTGAGAACAGCAGAGCTGAGAACAGCAGAGCTGAGAACAGCAGAGCTGAGAACAGCAGAGCTGAGAACAGCAGAGCTGAGAACAGCAGAGCTGAGAACAGCAGAGCTGAGAACAGCAGAGCTGAGAACAGCAGAGCTGAGAACAGCAGAGCTGAGAACAGCAGAGCTGAGAACAGCAGAGCTGAGAACAGCAGAGCTGAGAACAGCAGAGCTGAGAACAGCAGAGCTGAGAACAGCAGAGCTGAGAACAGCAGAGCTGAGAACAGCAGAGCTGAGAACAGCAGAGCTGAGAACAGCAGAGCTGAGAACAGCAGAGCTGAGAACAGCAGAGCTGAGAACAGCAGAGCTGAGAACAGCAGAGCTGAGAACAGCAGAGCTGAGAACAGCAGAGCTGAGAACAGCAGAGCTGAGAACAGCAGAGCTGAGAACAGCAGAGCTGAGAACAGCAGAGCTGAGAACAGCAGAGCTGAGAACAGCAGAGCTGAGAACAGCAGAGCTGAGAACAGCAGAGCTGAGAACAGCAGAGCTGAGAACAGCAGAGCTGAGAACAGCAGAGCTGAGAACAGCAGAGCTGAGAACAGCAGAGCTGAGAACAGCAGAGCTGAGAACAGCAGAGCTGAGAACAGCAGAGCTGAGAACAGCAGAGCTGAGAACAGCAGAGCTGAGAACAGCAGAGCTGAGAACAGCAGAGCTGAGAACAGCAGAGCTGAGAACAGCAGAGCTGAGAACAGCAGAGCTGAGAACAGCAGAGCTGAGAACAGCAGAGCTGAGAACAGCAGAGCTGAGAACAGCAGAGCTGAGAACAGCAGAGCTGAGAACAGCAGAGCTGAGAACAGCAGAGCTGAGAACAGCAGAGCTGAGAACAGCAGAGCTGAGAACAGCAGAGCTGAGAACAGCAGAGCTGAGAACAGCAGAGCTGAGAACAGCAGAGCTGAGAACAGCAGAGCTGAGAACAGCAGAGCTGAGAACAGCAGAGCTGAGAACAGCAGAGCTGAGAACAGCAGAGCTGAGAACAGCAGAGCTGAGAACAGCAGAGCTGAGAACAGCAGAGCTGAGAACAGCAGAGCTGAGAACAGCAGAGCTGAGAACAGCAGAGCTGAGAACAGCAGAGCTGAGAACAGCAGAGCTGAGAACAGCAGAGCTGAGAACAGCAGAGCTGAGAACAGCAGAGCTGAGAACAGCAGAGCTGAGAACAGCAGAGCTGAGAACAGCAGAGCTGAGAACAGCAGAGCTGAGAACAGCAGAGCTGAGAACAGCAGAGCTGAGAACAGCAGAGCTGAGAACAGCAGAGCTGAGAACAGCAGAGCTGAGAACAGCAGAGCTGAGAACAGCAGAGCTGAGAACAGCAGAGCTGAGAACAGCAGAGCTGAGAACAGCAGAGCTGAGAACAGCAGAGCTGAGAACAGCAGAGCTGAGAACAGCAGAGCTGAGAACAGCAGAGCTGAGAACAGCAGAGCTGAGAACAGCAGAGCTGAGAACAGCAGAGCTGAGAACAGCAGAGCTGAGAACAGCAGAGCTGAGAACAGCAGAGCTGAGAACAGCAGAGCTGAGAACAGCAGAGCTGAGAACAGCAGAGCTGAGAACAGCAGAGCTGAGAACAGCA
>JAXIVJ010015005.1:0-32820 GCA_036785665.1 Chirona hameri
CTTCTTTTTTCTGATGCCACGTTCACTGTTTTTCAGGATAAGAATAGCACCTCGACTTTAAGGCAAAGGGCTAAAAAGATTAATGCCCAAACAGTCTTCTCACAATCATCCATTTCAATCTGGGAAACAGATATGCTGAATTAGTTCAAGCATATGCTGCATCATAGATAACATGAAATACCTCGATTGGGCACTGAATAATCGGCCTCAAATTTAACCACAGCAGTGAATGACGGTGCTGGACTCGCATTTGCACAAGCTGGAACAAAAAAGTGTGTCAGCTTAATAGCTCCATTTGAAATTTTGGAACTGAAATTTGAGGCCAATTATTGAGTGTCCAATCCAGGTACTTCGTGTTAATT
Organism: Chirona hameri; assembly: GCA_036785665.1. Lineage (NCBI taxonomy): Eukaryota > Metazoa > Arthropoda > Thecostraca > Balanomorpha > Balanidae > Chirona > Chirona hameri. Next base: position 363 of record JAXIVJ010015005.1, read on the forward strand.
GGCTAATAGGCTGCGTTAATTGATAAGGGCTCACTGCTCTAATTCCTGAACAGTCCTATCAGCAAAAATTAATCCAGTAAATTTGAATAGCCTTTAATCTGCATAGACATAAAAGAAGACACAAAAAACAAGACTAAGGCAGGCAATTGATACCAGTAAATTTGAATAGGCTTTAAATTTTAATCTGCATAGAAATACAACAGAAACATGAAGAAAAAAACAAGACACATGGAGGCGATTGATATTTGATGCCAGTAAAATTGAATACCTAGCCTTTTCTTAACGTGATTCATAACAGTACAACTCCTTTCTGAATTGTGTTTTCATAAGTTTTACTAAGTAACTTCAAATACAATTGGAAATACCTTCACTTTCAATCATCCAACAGAAATTATCTAATCACCGTTATGTATGTAAACACTGGTAAACAGTATACGGCACAATACAACCGAAATACGACATACGCGGCGCAGTTTATCACAATTTTCTGACCAAGGACGTGTGATTTAATGGAATCTAAATTACGTGTGACGTGTGATTTAATGGAATTTAAAGGAAAATTGCCAGTTTGAAGCAGAAAAGTGCGAATTGAGGTACACAAGTACCAGAATCGCTATTCCGGATTGCAACTGAATTTCAAACCATTCGCCACCATTAGCCACCTAGGTGGCTAAACAGCCATTAGCCACGTTCGACGAAGGAGGCTAAGCTGGCAACACCAAGATGCCAGATCGGGCGGCAGGAGCGAGTGTAGCAGGGGGTAGGTAGCACTGTTGACGAAGTGTGTGATTATGGGTGATTTGACGTGGTCCAGTTTGGGTGTTGAATTATGCGGGAATTGTTGATAACTGTATTTGAAAACACCAGAAATATTCCGTTTTGTGGCAAAGCAACATGCAGTAGCACCACAAATTGGGGATGCTCCCTGTTAGCCACCTAGGTGGCTAAGGAATCAGTTGTCGCAAGTTGTCGTTGTGAACAGCACTAAAGTGCTGTTCACAGCGACAACTAAAATCCTTAGCCACCTAGGTGGCTAAGGATTTGTCGCTTAGCCATCTTTAGTAGGAACGGATTTGGTTCCAACCAATATTTTTTTTAGTTCCTACTAAATTATGAAAAGATGCTGCCCTGGTTAGCCAATTTGTTGTGAGATAATCAATATTACCACCTTTTGCTTTCTTTAAAATTATTTCACAAAGAATGCAGGACGAATTATGGGAATTCATTGTTGTTCTGAATATTTTATCATGCATACTAAAATAGGCACCATTTATTAACCCAAATATACCAAATTCCGTCTGCTGATTTTAGAGGCGCGAAATTTAAATGTTATGAGCAGGAAAAGACTGCTATAGAGCCTTGGGAATACTCACCATTTTCTGGCGAATGGCGATCCCGCCTGTGTTCAAGTTCTGTTGTTGACAACGCGTTGAGAGTAAGGATTTCAAATATGACTCCCTTCTTTCTCTGGGATTATTCATGCCAGGGACCAGGAGTACCGATGTAAGGGAACATGTGGTACCTTCCTAGGTAGGTTTCATATTCAGTTAGAGGGGCTTCAGCACTCTTCCCCCCCCCCCCCCAACTCAGGTTTGGTTGAGCCCCTCCAACTTTGGCAAGGATGTGGATCAAATCGAGAGAGCCTTGGGATGTGTCATTAAGGATTTGGTTGTACCTTGAGCATTTTTCATTCTGTACAGCCCCATCAACGTGTTTGGAGAAGCTATGCCTCTCTTTCATGCATAAGGGTGGGGTAGGGACAAAGGCGCAACCACGTCCAAAAAAGTGGTACGGACACATTGGCGTTGGGGGGGGGGGGCATCGTCCAGGGGGCGCCATCGCTCAAGGGAGGCGCCATCGCCAAAAAAACGCAATATCACAAATGTGTCATTTTTTAGATGTAGGTAGTTGTATGTATGTACAGTCGGTTCGGTCTCATAATGATCTTCCCTTACCATGTTTCTAAAACTCATCTAATTTCACTTCTGTGTACATGAAGGACTGGGAACATGTGGTACCTACCTAGGTAGGTACCACATGTTCCCTTACATCGGTACTCCTGGTCACCTGTTTTTAGGGGCGGCATAAAAAGGAAAAAAACTAGAGTTCCATAATTCTGGTCCCAGTGCTGGGACCAGACCTGGTCACGGTCGTGATTGAAGCTGTCTCTGGACTTTAGAGGGGGGGGGGGGGGGCAAGCCAGTCATGGTGGGCCCCTGGCAGAGACCCCCCCCCCCCCCCCCCCAACAAAAAAAGGAGAAAATAATCCACACCTGGATATGAAAAGCTACGGATTTCGACCACTTTATTTTGTGAGGCCCTTTTTTACTTTATTTTCAACTTTTGAATAGCTGGATTGGACCAGGACCCTCAGTATTGGGCGGCATTTCCTCCTTGGGGGGGGGGGGGGGTGCATTTGCTTCTTGGGACGCCAATTGTCCGGTTTAGATAGCGTCTGTTCTGCTCCATGGGGGCGGCATTTTCTAACAGGCAATGAGCATTTGTCCATTTTAGAGGGTGCCTGTTGTATCCGCATGGCCTGGGGGGGGGGGGGATTTGCTTATTCTCCAGTAAAGCACCTGCTCTGCTCCATGGGGCGGCATTTGCTTATTTTCCGGTAGGGCACCTTTTCTCCTCTATGGAGGGGGGGGGGCATTTGCTAGTAAGGAAGCCCATTGTCTGACTTCGTGGGCGGCTGTTCTTCCCTATGAGGGAGGGGGGGGGGGGGGGGGCATTTGCTTCTGGGGACGCCTATTGCCCGGGTTTAGATAGCGTCTGTTCTGCTCCATGGGGGCGGCATTTTCTAATGGGCAATAGGCATTTTAACAATTTAGAGGGCGCCTTATTTACCCCGTGGGCCGTGGGGGCGGCATTTGCTTATTGTCCGGTAGGGCGCCAGTTCTGCTCCATGGGGAGGGGGAAAGCCTGGGAGGGTAGAAGGGAACAAGCCTGGGAGTTTCTGCTTGAGCAATTAAACAGAAATGTGAAAGAACATGTCCCAGTAGCAAAGAGATGCAGGAGGCAAAGTCCCAAGGCACCCTGGTGGTCAACTGAGCTAAAGAAAGAAGTGAAAAAGAAGCACTGTGCATGGAAAGAATACACAAACACTAAGACACTATAAATCTTTGCTAAATATAAGACTCAGAGGAATTTGACAACACAAGCACGATGTAACTATGAGAGAAACATAGTCTTAGCCATGAAGCGAGAACCGAAGAAGCTGCATGGCTATATTAGGTCTCAACAAAGAGTGAGAGCATCTGTGGGTCCGCTGGAGAAAGATGATGGTACACTGACACAAACAGAGGACGAAACAGCAGAAGTACTCCATATATTTTTCCAAGATGTGTTTGTCATGGAAGATGAGAACAACATGCCTGAATTTCAACAGCAGGTGAGACAGGACCAAGAGCTGTGTGATATTGAGGTCACTCCACAAGATGTACTCAAGGAGCTGTTGAGTCTGGACCCCAGCAAAGCAGCAGGTCCTGAGACTAAAGCCCCTAGTCCTAGTGTCCTGTGCAGTAGCACTGGCCGGGCCTCTCAGTGTCTTGTTTCGGAAAACTCTTGATGCTGCAAAGTTACCTGCAGATTGGAAGATGGCAAAAATTGCACCTATATTTAGAAAAGGTGGGAAGAAATTGGCTATCAACTACAGACCAGTAAGCCTAACTAGTCAAGTTTGTAAGGTTATGGAAAGGATTATCCGACGGCAAATCACCAAGCATTTGGAGAACAACGACTTGCAGACCAAGCACCAACATGGTTTCACACATCAGAAGTCGTGCCAGTTTAACCTCCTAGAGACTTTTGAAGAATGGACTTGTGCAATAGATCAAGGACACAGCTTGGACATTGTGTATCTGGATTACAAAAAAAAAGCTTTTGACACAGTTCCCCACAAGAGACTGCTGACCAAGCTCAAAAGCTTGGTCAGCAGTCTTTTCCCTCAGTTATCAAGGGAAAACTGTGGAATTGGCTGTCTGATTTCCTATTTGAACGCAAGCAACAAGTATGTGTCGGAAGTGGCCTATCCAGCTGGGGAGAAGTTAAGAGTGGTGTTCCGCAAGGATCAGTTCTTGGGGCAATGCTATTCCTTGTGTACGTCAATGAACTACCATCACTAGTCCAGAGCAATATAAAGCTATTGGCGGATGACACAAAAATGTACAGAACATTGCGAGACACAGAAGCCCTCCAGTCAGACCTAGACATCCTCGCCAAATGGACAGACTCTTGGCTACTAAAGTTCAACACAGGAAAATGTAAAGTAATGTACTGTGGCAGAAACAACCCCATAACACAATATACTTTGTCTCAAGATGGGCAAACTGTCCAGCTACTGAGGACTTCACAAGAAAGAGATCTAGGGGTGATGGTGCAAGACACACTGAAACCTACACTGCACTGCCACCATGCAGCGAACAAAGGGATGGCAGCACTGAGAAGGCTCAAAACATCATTCATCAGCATAGACAAAAACAGCTTCAAGCTGCTATACAATACATATGTTAGACCTCACCTGGAGTTCTGCATACAAGCTGTAGGCCCCTACATGGCCCAAGACTTCAAAGAGCTAGAAAAGGTTCAACGCAGAGCTACAAAACTTGTACCAGGCCTCAAGCACTTACCCTATGAAGAACGACTCAACCAACTAAAGCTGCATAGCATCAAAACACGTGTCCTAAGAGGTGACTTGATAGAAACTTTCAGGATTGAAACTGGCAAAACGAAACTAGAACCAACTCAGTTCTTTGAAAGGAATCAAGATGACCGAACAAGAGGGCATGACAGGAAGCTAAAGGTCAAGAGAGCATCGCTTCAATCAAGAGCCATGTTCTTCTCAAACCGAGTAGTACCTCACTGGAACAAATTACCACAAGAAGTATCTGCTGGGACTGTAAATGAGTTCAAAAATCGGCTGGACCGACACTGGGACACAACCAATCCTGGCTAATGTATCACATGCCTACCAAGGACCTTGACCTATAACCATGCCTTTCAACAACTCGATGTGGACACCAAATAGACCCTTGTCTAATCCTAGTCCACTATTCTAAACCTAAACCTAAACCTAAACCTTATTTAAATGCTTATTTGTTCTAGCTATTTTGCCGTAACCAGTCAGTGGCATACACTATAATGCATATATAAATGTTCCTATTTTAACGCAGATTATTTTCGTTATATTTGAGTAGGTCAGAAGCAAATAATTAAGTAAATAAAAGCGTTTAAAAAATGTAATATTTTGGACCAATTTCTTAAAATCGCGTTAAGCACGAAAAGCCATCTCTTGATTTTTGCTTGAGTCTCGTGCAAATTATCGAAGCAAGATCCTGCAATTTCGTAAACTTCTTAAACATCTGGATGCGCAAATGAATATGAGCTCTATTGACGAGGACTCCGATTCTTCTATTGGTGGCTACGACCCCAAGAATGGCAAGTGGATAACCGCAAATAAGGTGAAGCGAAACAAGAAAAAACGACTAAAAAGTGACGTTGGAATGCAGTCGGGAGTGACGGGAAACCAACGCATAGGACAGCACGAGTTTCTGTCTGTGGTAAACTTAGATATAAAACCCAAGAAAGCAGCCAAAGCAAAAGGTGGTGATAAAGGAGAAAATAGTACTGCCAAGGAAGATCAGGGTGAAGCTCTGTGCAAGGGAAAGGGAACAAAGGATCAGGTATGTGGAAAGCCCGTGTTAGCAGACTCAGAGGGAGGCATTGAATGTGATATTTGCCGAAACTGGTTCCACCCACATTGTGCGGGTTTAAGCGATGTGAAATTTAAGGCTGTGGTAGATCATGACTTGTCGTGGATGTGCAGCTCATGCTTAGCACTGGCTCCCAAGTTTAGGGGCATGATTAGTCAGGGGCGGATCCAGGGGGTGGCGGCAGTGGTCGCGCCCCCCCCCCCCCTCCCCCGCCGCCAGAAGGGCGCCCCCGGGCTGTCTGTCGCCGGGCGCAGTCAGGTTCCCGGCGATGGACAGCCCGTGAGCACGCAGCGTCCCTATTCACCGCTTGTACGCCCTTTTGGGCGCCCTGTTGAAAGTAACTTACCGAGTATCAGGTGATACAGGTCATGACCTGGTCCTTTTGACCCGAGGCGCCCTTCCGGCCAGTGACGGCACCCTTTCGGCCATTGACGGCGCCCTTTCGACCATTGACGGCGCCCTTCCGGCCAGTGACTGCGCCCTTTCGGCCATTGACGGCGCCTTTTTGGCCATTGACGGCGCCCTTTCGGTCAGTGACGGCGCCCTTTCTTTGGAAGGCGCCCCTAAATTGGCCTGCGGCCACCCCTCCTAAAATATCCTGAATCCGCCCTTGTGATTAGTGTCAGTTTCCTTGAGAAAAAGCTGGAAGAGAACATTCTGTCTATCTCAACAAGTATAGAAACTGTGATAAAGGAAACTGCAAAACAGGTACAAAACTCTGTCATAGGTAGGACAGAACACATTGCTGCCAAAATTGGCCATAATGTTGTGAGTGATATGAGTAGCAAACTAGAAAATGTTTCAGAGCTGTTTATGTCCAGACTTGAACAAGTTGAGAAGGTTATTGGCAACAGCGTTTCATCCCTGAAGCAGGCGGTAGCAGTGGAGCGAGAGGTTCAAGGGAAGACGTATGCAGACACGGTGAAGAAACTAGTCACAGAAAACTTAGATAAGAATCTGAGCAACGAGCATGTTACGGCAGCAGTTGGAGGATCCTCAAACAACTCAAACGTCAACATTCTAGAAGAGTATACAGAAAAACAGAAAAGGAAGCGAAACCTTATTGTAAGCAATCTTCCTGAATCAAGTGGCTCTAGTGCGGAAGAGAGGAAACAGGAGGACATGAAAATAGTGAAGACAATCCTGGACAAACTTCAGGTTCAAGAAGCAACAGTATCAGAGACAATCCGACTGGGGGCGAAACAGGGAGAACGACCAAGACTCTTGCTAGTAGTGATGCACAGTGAAGAGACGAAATGGAAAGTGATAGGTGCTGGTAAGAAGCTACATAACATTGAACTATACCATGGTGTGTATATCAACCCTGACCTAACCCGCCTGGAAAGGGAGCAAGCTAACAACTGAGGGATGAGTTCAAGGTAAGGAAGCTGAAAGATGAAAATATAGCAATTAGACGTGGTAGGATTATCACCCTTGGAGAGCCTGTGCAAAAATGACAATTCACAAGTGTATCTAATGCTGGAAGCCCAGAGGCACATGTTGAAGAAACCAGAGGCCTGTTCACGGGGTCTGCGGCCGCCGCGGCTCCCGCGGCCAAAAGGGCGGGGCTTAATCGTCAGCCAATCACGAAAGAGCAGATCCGGGAGGAGAGACTCTCCGTTCTGCGGCTCCTGCGGTTGCTCGGGAGCAGCCGCAAAAGAACTTCGACATAAATGGCGCGCGTCTGACAAAGGTTGCGCACTGTTTTGTTGATATCACAGCTCACTGGCGGTTGTTTGACCAAAAATGACAACTCGTAGTGACTCGTAGATATTCATGTAGTTGAGTGGGTTTGAAAAACATTGAGGGTTTTCATGAAATTGCCTATTCGTTGCGAACGCTACACGCACCATTTATCGGACGCCATCAGCGACCGCAAAAGTGTTCAAAGTTGTTCAAATTAAACTCCGCCTCCTGGCCGCGGCCGCAGAACCCGTGAACAGGCCTCAGGCAAGACAAATTAGTTGCAACTTCAAGCTTCCAGGTGGGAAGGGTAGGGGAAATGCACAACAGCAAGAGGATTAAACATGTGATAATTCTGTATGCAAATGTGGATGGGTTGTTGAACAAGCTTGATGAGTTGAAGCTTAGGGTGTCAATTGAGTGTCCAGATATTGTGGTATTGGTTGAAAGCATCCCCAAAGTTCAGCGCAATCCTCTTTCGGTTGCTAATTTCAGCATTGGGCAAGAATTCCAAATGTACTTGAATTTTGATCCAACAATAGTCAACTTAGGGTCATCTGGTAAAAGAGGTGTCATTGTGTATGTGAATGAAAGTGTGAGATCATCTTTGGTGAACATTGATATGAAATCCTTGGAGGGGATATGGATTGAAGTTACCCTGCAGACCTCTGACAAACTGCTCATTGGAGCCATATACAGAAGTCCAAGCTTAGATAGACTGAATTCAGCTGAAGTTCTGTGCTCAATATTTGAGGAGGCGGCAAGCAGGACAGCAGGACAGATGTTAATTGTAGGGGACTTCAACTATGGAGAAATGAACTGGGAGACATGTTCATCAAATGCTCGCCAAGATAATTACTCACACAGGTTTCTCAACTGTATACATGATCTCTTCTTGTGTCAACATATCGTATCTCCTACTCATTTCAAACCAGGATGTCAGCCAAGCCTATTGACCTTAGTTTTCTCATCTGATCAGCATATGTTAGACGGTTTAGAACAGAAGGCCCCCTTGGGGGAAAGTCATCACCAGTGTATTAGCTTTAAGGTTGTGTGCTATGCTGACGGGCGCACAAAGACCAAGAGAAGGAACTTCAACCGAGGCAATTATGGCGCAATGCAGCAAGAGTTTGAGACATCTGATATCTGCCAAATCACTGAAACCGAGGATGTTGATCGTGCCTGGGAATCTGTGAGGGCCTTTCCTCAGTTACTTACTTGCACTCATGTGCCGTTTACTGTATGTAAGCAGAAGCAGAAACATCCATATAGCAATGGGGCAGTGAGGAAGCTCAAGAAAGAAAAGGACAAGCAGTATGGAGCATACAAACTAACTAGAAGCTCAGACGATTTAGAAAAGTTTAAGAAAACTAAAAACGAACTGAGGAACATGACCCGAAATCTGAGACAGCAGTTTGAAGCAAAGCTAGCTGCAGGTATGAAAGAAAACCCGAAGGCCTTTTGGCAGTATATTTCTTCTCAGGTGAAAGTTAAGGATCGTGCTCAAGCTTTGCAGGGTGATCATGGTGAGTGGGCCAAAACAAGCTTAGATAAAGCAAACATGTTAAACAAGTTATTTGGCTCAGTGTTTACACACGAACAGAAACTGCCACCAAATCAAGGGGCACTTCAGTCACCTTGCAGGATTAGTAGCTTGCAGATCACCAGAGAAGCTGTTAGAAAGAAGCTTGAGGATCTCAACTGTCATAAATGTCCTGGCCCAGACGAAATACACCCACGGATCCTGAAAGAGTTAGCCGCGTGTTTGAGTGGACCCCTATCAGTACCCTTCAACAAGTCTCTTGAGTCTTCATCGCTGCCTGTAGGATGGAAAGAAGCAGAAGTGGTACCACGGTTCAAGAAAGGGCAGCGTTAAGATCCTGGAAATTATCGACCAATCAGCCTAACTTCAATCACCTGTAAGGTCATGGAATCGCTGGTTAGAGATCATATACCAGACTACCTGATGACACACAATTTGATATCTAAGAATCAGTATGGGTTCCAGCCAGGCCAATCGTGTACAACTCAGCTGATAAGGGTCATTGACTATTGGACGGATGCTCTGAACCAACACGATTCAATTGATGCTGTGTACCTGGATTTCCAGAAAGCATTTGACAAGGTGCCACACAGACGTCTGATCTCCAAGCTCAAGACTCGGGATCCAGGGACAGATACTGCATTGGACTGAAGCTTTTCTTACGGACAGGAGACAGAGGGTGACTGTGGATGGACAGAGCTCTAACTGGGTACAAGTAACCAGGGTGTCCCCCAGGGAACTGTTTTGCGTCCATTGTTGTTCCTAGCCTATGTCAGCGACCTGCCTGACCAGCTGCAGAGCTGCTCCATGATGTTTGCCGATGACACGAAAGTATACAGAAGGGTGTCGGACCATAGTGATCAAGAAGCTTTGCAAGATGAACTGGACAAGCTTGGACTGTGGTCTGCAAAATGGCAACTGCCCTTCAATGCACGGAAATGCATGGTCTTGCAATTGAGGCAGCGAAACCCAACATTTCCATACAACATTGCAGGAGCAGAGCTTGAGAGGGTTTCAAGTGAGTTAGACCTAGGCATTTGGATCGATCACAACCTCACTTATCACGAGCATACTGCAAAGGCTGTCAAGAAGGCGACCAGAGCCTTAGGTCTAGTAAAAGCGACTTTTGCTAGACTTACTATCAAGACACTCCATGTTATTCAAGGCATTTGTTCGTCCACATCTAGAGTATGGCAACTGTGTTTGGGGACCTATGCTGTGTGGAGACCAGGATGCTGTAGAACGTGTTCAGAGGCGTGCCACCAAGCTAGTGACTGAGATATGGCATCTTAGCTATGAAGAGCGCCTGAACAAAGTGCACCTCCCAAGCATGTATTACAGAAGATGCAGGGATCTTCGTCTACCAAATAGTTACCCACAAGCTAAATGTAATTCCTGAAGATTTTTTCATGATGGAAAACTCTGGTCGAACTCGTGGCCACCCTCTGAAGATTCAGCAGCCTCTTGTTTGTACACAACTGAGACAGAACTCCTTTTGCATCAGAGTGGTGCCTCTATGAAACAGCCTACCAACTGATGTGGTCATGTCCCCAAATGTGAACACATTCAAGAGGAGACTCGACGAGCACTGGGAAGAACGTCAGTACAGGACTAGGCCATCCAGATAGCACTAGTAACTGAGCGGGCTTCCTCAGGTCCCTTGGGACCTTCCATGCCTGTACCCTAACCTTAACCTTATTAACAGGAAAATACCGAATTAAATGATATAATCTTGCGGCCTTAGAAGTAAAATTGCCTTATAAACAAAACTTGCTTATACTCATATTAAGTTTTAAAATACTCCTAAATATGATCATACTCAAGGAGCAAGTTATTTTTCCAACATGCACTGCCAATGCACGTGACTTAATTCAGCCATAGCGTTGCGGACGACTTCTGAGTAGCTGGGTCCATGGTATGGAGTGCAGCAGCAGCAGCAGCAGAGGTGTCTGTTGTGTTGATCTGCTTCCTCCGTGTGCAGGCTGCTGCTGCTCTCTGTATGGAGTGGAGCAGCAGCAGCAGAGGTGTCTGTTGTGTTGATCTGCTTCCTCCGTGTGCAGGCTGCTGCTGTTCTCTGTATGGAGTGCAGCAGCAGCAGCAGCAGCAGAGGTGTCTGTTGTGTTGATCTGCTTCCTCCGTGTGCAGGCTGCTGCTGCTCTCTGTATGGAGTGGAGCAGCAGCAGCAGAGGTGTCTGTTGTGTTGATCTGCTTCCTCCGTGTGCAGGCTGCTGCTGTTCTCTGTATGGAGTGGAGCAGCAGCAGCAGAGGTGTCTGTTGTGTTGATATGCTTCCTCCGTGTGCAGGCTGCTGCTGTTCTCTGTATGGAGTGCAGCAGCAGCAGCAGCAGCAGAGGTGTCTGTTGTGTTGATCTGCTTCCTCCGTGTGCAGGCTGCTGCTGCTCTCTGTATGGAGTGGAGCAGCAGCAGCAGAGGTGTCTGTTGTGTTGATCTGCTTCCTCCGTGTGCAGGCTGCTGCTGCTCTCTGTATGGAGTGCAGCAGCAGCAGCAGAGGTGTCTGTTGTGTTGATCTGCTTCCTCCGTGTGCAGGCTGCTGCTGCTCTCTGTATGGAGTGCAGCAGCAGCAGCAGAGGTGGCTGTTGTGTTGATCTGCTTCCTCCGTGTGCAGGCTGCTGCTGCTCTCTGTATGGAGTGGAGCAGCAGCAGCAGAGGTGGCTGTTGTGTTGATCTGCTTCCTCCGTGTGCAGGCTGCTGCTGCTCTCTGTATGGAGTGCAGCAGCAGCAGCAGAGGTGTCTGTTGTGTTGATCTGCTTCCTCCGTGTGCAGGCTGCTGCTGCTCTCTGTATGGAGTGCAGCAGCAGCAGCAGAGGTGTCTGTTGTGTTGATCTGCTTCCTCCGTGTGCAGGCTGCTGCTGCTCTCTGTATGGAGTGCAGCAGCAGCAGCAGAGGTGTCTGTTGTGTTGATCTGCTTCCTCCGTGTGCAGGCTGCTGCTGCTCTCTGTATGGAGTGGAGCAGCAGCAGCAGAGGTGGAAGTGGAGCCCGCTCGTGAGTTGGCGCCGCAGCCCAGCCCTCCCCGCAGCGTTATCGACAGCGCCATCAGCCGGCTGCAGCTCAGCCTGGAAGAGTTGCAACACTTGAAGCGGGGACTGGGCGGGCCCGACCCAGCCACGGTCACCCCGGCCCCCGCCCCGGCCGGTCACGGCACCCGCACCTCTGCCGGCCGGCTTGCAGACACCGGCCAGGTGGGTGTGGCCGCAGTAGGGGGATGGGATGCTGGCGTTCCGGCCATGGTGTTGGGACCGTTTTGTTTTTGCTGTCGTAGGTTCGCTTGATGATCGGGAAGTCCCAAGCTCAAATCCTTCCCACTCCGAGCGCATGCCTATTTAAGTTCATGTTCGTCTCCCTCCGCATGTTGAAATACTATGGAGTGGTGAGGCCATAGCCTCGTGAGCCTCGGGGGGGGGGGGGGGCTTGCCCCCCCCCCCCCACCTGCGACTGGTGACCCTCGATCGATTCAAGTTCGAGATCATTTTAGGGTCAGAAAAGAGTAGGTTGATGAAGCCCACAGGTTCGCCCCAACGCCGAACATGACAATATTTAACAATATTTTGTTAACTGTGGTTTCCCTATACCTTGTTCAAAATAATTTATTTGATAGTTAACATCTCCTAGACAGCTCCCCCCCCCCCAACCTAAAATCCTGGCAACGCCTAAAAAAAACAAGACAACAAGTAAGGGCGAGACATACAGCACCAACAATTGCTAACGTGCTTTCTCTCAATTTAGAACATCTCTCTCATATCATTGCCAGCGGTGATTGTGAATGTGTCATGGTGTGCTTGTGCATATTTGTCTCAAGTCGTGGTTCTCATTTGGCATGTGCAGTTTGTGCAGTGGGAGTATTTCAGTTGGGTTAAGCTGACACCCTATGACTGAGCAGATAGCTGATGAATATCTCTTAACAGCAGCTGTTATTCTGCTTTTCAGAATCCCGAGGTAGATCTGCCGCATCTCATCGAAAGGTAAGCGATACGGTGTCTTTTTCACTGATTCACGTGCGGCGTGCTGGGCTGGAATGTGGCGCGGCCGTGTGGTGCGCCCACTGCTCCACGTGCGGTGTGCTGGGCGGGGTGGGAAGTTTCTGTTGGACTGACGGCTCATATAAAATACGTCGTACCTGGCGTGCCATAGAGAAGACTCTGTGTAGGCCGGTTCGGCTGTGGCTGGTGTGTGTGTGTGTGTGTGTGTGTGTGTGTGTGTGTGTGTGTGTGTGTGTGTGTGTGTGTGTGTGTGTGTGTGTGTGTGTGTGTGTGCGTGTGCGTGTGCGTGTGCGTGTGCGTGTGCGTGTGTTGTGTGTTGTGTGTTGTGTGTTGTGTGTTGTGTGTTGTGTGTTGTGTGCGCGGGTGCGTGTGTTTGCGTGCGGCCTGTCGTCCGCTGCGTTTTGTGCGGACGGTTCAAAAGCGACACTGTTGGTGTTGCTGGCTGGCTCTGTTGTCCGGCTCGGCGGGATCGGCGGCGGGCCCTGCCAGCGGCCGCCGCTCGCCACACTGGCTGCGCGGCCGACCGTCACACCGCCGTCCGTCACTGTCACCTGTTCAGTGGGAACTGGCAGGGGCGCCTTCCGGGCAGGGGCGCGGGTCGGTCGGGCTGTCACCTAGTAGGGCAGACCCTTTTCGACCGTTTGCGCACAAAACCTTAGCGCATAAGAGTTCTAGGTGCCAAATGTCATGCTGGTTACGTTGCAAGCGAGAAAACCACATTATTTGTATTTCTTCTGACCGCTCATCGCGGCTGCGGGCTTTCGTGTTTTCCAATTTTCCAGGTTTAGCTCGCTCACCGACAAATCAGCTGTTGCCAGCCATAAAACTGTTATAATACATATAGTTCGATCATTCTTGAAGATTCCAATGCCAATCTGAGTCCACTCCATCCACTCTAGCCCACTCCATTCATCCGTGGCACAGAAGAGTTTGTTTGAAAGTAACCGTGGTTATAGATGGCGCTAAATGCTCGCCCATAGGGGCGCTAGTGAGATTACCATGCTGGTCCATTGGCCAATCCAGAAATTCGGGAGGTTGGTCTTCCATGGAGGTATCTTTTGCAGTTCTCACTTAGATACGCTGATAACTGCATTTCAATGTCGAGTCGTGGCGAAATAAATGTATTGCCTGAAGATTATTGTGTGCCCACTGACTTTACGTGTCTGCAACAACCCACACCACAGTCCACCGCAGTCCGCACGTCCCGTCGCACAGATGAAATGTTATAGCACTGACTTCTCATTGGCCCTGGCTTCGTGTCACGTGTCAACAATTCAAACGACATTGCACCCATTCCCGCTGTCGTTCACTGGCCCTGGCTCCGCCGCCGAAAGGCCACACCTTGTTGAGCCCATCTTGGCGTCCCGCGCCGATCACTGCTGCCGCTCCTTCGGTCGTGAGCTTCACGGCGCGCTCGGTCGTTTGCGTGTGGCATGGGATGCCAGTCGTCGGCGGCACCAGCACTCCAGCAGGTACCGCTCCAGCTGGCCATCGGTCAGCCGCCTGACGCACGGGGGCTTGAGGTCGGTCGTCTGCGCGGCCCGCTCCATGTCCGTCAGGTCCATGTAGCTGCTGGCCGCGACGTTCAGCTTGGGGCACCGGTACTTCCGGATTGGTCCCGGCTGACTGCGCAGTCGTGCCCCTCTGACCAGCTGGAGCTGGTGTTGGCGATGTTGGGGGGGGGGGGGGGGGGGTGAGCGCCAGAAAGTCCGGGCTGAAGCCGTCCAGCTGGTCAGGGAGGCACGACTGCGCAGTCAGCCGGGACCGATCCGGAAGTTCCGGTGTCCCAAGCTGAACGTCGCGGCCAGCAGCTACATGGACCTGACGGACATGGAGCGGGCCGCGCAGACGACCGACCTCGAGCCCCGTGCGTCAGGCGGCTGACGGATGTCCAGCTGGAGCGGTACCTGCTGGAGTGCTGGTGCCGCCGACGACTGGCATCCCATGCCACACGCAAACGACCGAGCGCGCCGTGAAGCTCACGACCGAAGGAGCGGCAGCAGTGATCGGCGCGGGACGCCAAGATGGGCTGTCGCTCAACAAGGTGGCCTTTCGGCGGCGGAGCCAGTGCCAGTGAACGACAGCGTGAATGGGTGGGATGTCGTTTGAATTGTTGACACGTGAGCCAGCCAGGGCCAAAGATACCATCATGGAGCCAGGGCCAATGTGAAGTAATTGTTATAACATTCCATATGTGCGACAGGACGTACGGACTGTGGCGGACTGTGGTGTGGGTTGTTGTGGACACGTAAAGTCAGGGAGCACACAATAATGTTCAAGCGATACATTTATTTCGCCACGACTCGACATTGAAATGCAGCTATCAGCGTATCTAAGTGAGAACTGCAAAAGATACCATCATGGAACACCAACCTCCCGAATTACTGAATTGACCAATGGACCAGCATGATGATTACACTAGTGCCACATATGGGAGAGCATTTAGGGCCATCTATAACCACGGTTACTTTCAAACAAACTCTTCTGTGCCACGGATGAATGGAGTGCTGTATGGAGTGGACTCGGATTGGCATTACAATCTTCAAGAATGTTCGAACTAAATGTATTATAACAATTTTCTGGCTGGCAACAGCTGATTTGGCTGTGAGCGAGCTAAACATGGCAAATTGAAAACATGAAAGCTCGCAACCGCGACGAGCAGAATAAATCAAAATAATGTGGTTCTCTCGCTTGCAACGTAACCAGCATGAAATTTGGCACCTAGCACTTGTGCACTAAGGTGTTGTGCGCAAACGGTCGAAAAGGTCCCGCCCTACTGTGCAGCCGTGGCAGGGGAGCCGGCCGGGCAGCGCCGAGTTGGCAGCCGCCAGCCGAGCCGAGCCGAGTCGATCTAGGCCCTGTCCCGCGCCGCCGTCGCCGCCGCCTGCCACCTGCCACCTGCCACGGTTGCGGGCCAGGACTAATGTCAGGGTCAGAACCAGTGTCGGTGCCAGTGTCACTCACGGCCAGAGACGGGGTCGGCGCGGTCCGTGCCGGGCTCGACCGCTGCAGTCGGCACCTGTAGGGGCCGGTGACGCTGGTGACGTCCGCTCCGTGCCCAGTCCCCACCCTCTGTACAGTCACACGGGAGCGGGGCCGGGCGGGCCTGCCGAGAGACCGCCGAGTCTGAGACGGAACGGACCAGGGTTGGTCTGGTCTACCCGGACCAGGGTCGGTCTGGTCTGCCGAGAGTCAGCTGAGTCTGACGCAACGGACCAGAGTTGGTCTGGCCTGCCGAGAGTCAGCTGAGTCTGACGCAACGGACCAGAGTTGGTCTGGTCTGCCGAGAGTCAGCTGAGTCTGACGCAACGGACCAGGGTCGGTCTGGCCTGCCGAGAGTCAGCTGAGTCTGACGCAACGGACCAATGTTGGTCTGGTCTGTCGAGAGTCAGCTGAGTCTGACGCAACGGACCAGAGTTGGTCTGGTCTGCCCGGACCAGGGTTGGTCTGGTCTGCCCGGACCAGGGTCGGTCTGGCCTGCCGAGAGTCAGCTAAGTGAGACGCAACGGACCAGGGTTGGTCTGGTCTGCCCGGACCAGGGTTGGTCTGGTCTGCCGAGAGTCAGCTGAGTGAGACGCAACGGACCAGGGTTGGTCTGGTCTGCCCGGACCAGAGTTGGTCTGGTCTGCCCGGACCAGGGTTGGTCTAGGTCTGCCCGGACCAGAGTTGGTCTGGTCTGCCCGGACCAGGGTTGGTCTAGGTCTGCCCGGACCAGGGTTGGTCTGGTCTGCCGAGAGTCAGCTGAGTGAGACGCAACGGACCAGGGTTGGTCTGGTGTGCCCGGACCAGAGTTGGTCTGGTCTGCCCGGACCAGGGTTGGTCTGTTCTGCTCGGACCAGGGTCGGTCTGGTCTGCCAAGAGTCAGCTGAGTCTGACGCAACGAACCAGGGTTGGTCTGGCTTGCCCGGACCGGGGTTGGTCTGGTCTGCCCGGACCAGAGTTGGTCTGGTCTGCCCGGACCAGGGTTGGTCTTGTCTGCCCGGACCAGGGTTGGTCTGGTCTGCCGAGAGTCAGCTGAGTCTGACGCAACGGACCAGAGTTGGTCTGGTCTGCCGAGAGTCAGCTGAGTCTGACGCAACGGACCAGGGTCGGTCTGGTCTGCCGAGAGTCAGCTGAGTCTGACGCAACGGACCAGAGTTGGTCTGGTCTGCCGAGAATCAGCTGAGTCTGACGCAACGGACCAGGGTTGGTCTGGTCTGCCGAGAGTCAGCTGAGTGAGACGCAACGGACCAGAGTTGGTCTGGTCTGCCGAGAGTCAGCTGAGTCTGACGCAACGGACCAGAGTTGGTCTGGTCTGCCGAGAGTCAGCTGAGTCTGACGCAACGGACCAGAGTTGGTCTGGTCTGCCGAGAGTCAGCTGAGTCTGACGCAACGGACCAGGGTCGGTCTGGCCTGCCGAGAGTCAGCTGAGTCTGACGCAACGGACCAGGGTCGGTCTGGCCTGCCGAGAGTCAGCTGAGTCTGACGCAACGGACCAGGGTTGGTCTGGTCTGCCCGGACCAGAGTTGGTCTGTCCTGCCGAGAGTCAGCTGAGTCTGATGCAACGGACCAGGGTTAGTCTGGTCTGCCGAGAGTCAGCTGAGTCTGACGCAACGGACCAGAGTTGGTCTGGTCTGCCCGGACCAGGGTTGGTCTGGTCTGCCGAGAGTCAGCTGAGTCTGACGCAACGGACCAGGGTTGGTCTGGTCTGCCGAGAGTCAGCTGAGTGAGACGCAACGGACCAGAGTTGGTCTGGTCTGCCCGAACCAGGGTTGGTCTGGTCTGCCCGGACCCGAGAGTCAGCTGAGTCTGACGCAACGGACCAGGGTTGGTCTGGTCTGCCGGACCACTGGCCAGACGGAACGGACTGGGACTGCAGACAGCCACGAGAAGTGCTCGCAATTGCCGATACACATTGTTACAATGTTATTTAAACGTTATCGGCTGGGCACCGTTCAGCCATCGGTGGCTCACTGAGAGCCGCCTCGGCCTGTGTTGTGGTCGGCCTCCCGCGTCAGACGGCTCTAATCAGCTCTGAGCTGTTCCCGCCGGCCAATTACCGGTGACTGCTTGTACGAGCTAGGCCGGCACCTGTTTCGTGCCGTCCCGAGCGGAGGGCGGTAATACTTATATTGAGCTGTGTTTATCTGCGGACTGCGGTGATTTTGTTTACCACCGCAGAGTCATAATAGCAGCACCAGGCTGCCACTGGACCGCGACTCGTCTGGCCGTCGGACATGTGGTCTGCTCGGATCCCGAAAGCGGATCCCGGTATCTGATCTCTGGGATCTGAGGCCTGTTCACGGACCCTGCGGTTGGCTGGGGTTCAGCGGTCAGCAGTGGTCGGCAGCCGGTGGGGTAACTAAATGTGGGGATGGGCGAAAGGTATGACGTCACACGGCTGCGGTTGGCTGCCGTTCCGGCGGTTGGCACGAAGCAACCGCAGGATGAAATGTTTCAGTGTTCAAGAGACGCCTGCTTGTGATGACGCATGAGGAAAGGGGCGGGGCTAGAGCCTGCTGGAAGCCGCCGAACCGCAGGTGGCCGTGAACAGGCCTCAGGATTCCGGATCCACTAGGATCATAGATCCACCTTCTTAATGTGTCGATGGATCTACTGGGAGCATAGGTCCTCGTTCAACATTGGTCGACGGATCCGCCGTGATCCGGGATACCAGGCACCATTTTGCATTGGGATCCGCTGGGATCCCAGAATGTGTATTTTCGGGGCCCATATTGTAAGAAGTTTCCAGTACTTATCAATTGGTTGTAAATGTAACTATACTTTTAGTTAGATTTTGCCACGAATTACTATATTTATGGCATAATATATAAGTCGGATCCGAGATCCCTTAGGATCATAGATCCACTTTCATTTTTTATCATGGGATCCTGTGGGATATTGTGTGGGATCCAAGATCCGTTGCCACATTTAATCGAGGGTTCCACTGGGATCCAAGATCCACTCTTGTATTTTATCGTGGGATGCACTCTTGTCCACATTTAATCGAGGGTTCCACTGGGATCCAAGATCCACTCTTGTATTTTATCGTGGGATGCACTCTTGTATTTTTTCGTGGGATCCAGCGAGATCATAGATCCAACATTGCGTTTTGTCGAAGATCCTCTGGGTTCATAGATCCTTCTCTGAGATCCATGCACATGTCTGCTGGCGGGTTAGGTTGGGGGTCTGTGTTCCTGCTCGCTCAGTCAAAAGGTGCTGCCATCTAGTGCTCTCGCCGGCAGCCTTCATTTCATATAAGCAGCGCCACAGTCGGGCAGGAGCTACCCGCAGGAAGTAGGACGGTACCGCACCGACCTACCGTAACGGTAGTGATATTATGACATCGTTACTTGCTCGCCTTCCACGTATGATTATTTTTGCTTGACTGGATACTTGTTGTATCTTGTTGTCATACTTGTTTTATCATAATGCTGTCGGTGGACAGCAGCGAGCGTTCCGAACACGGAAACTGAAGGAAACATAATGAGGTGTACCAAAGTAATGGTTTGTTGTTGGTTCACATTGGTTCGTAACCATGATCATGGGTTGTGTAATTATCTTTACATTTGAGGTAATGGATACCTGTAGTTCCATGATCTGAAAATGTAGCATAACAGTTGCAGTTGCGGGCTGCGGCACCCATAAACCCTTAAGCATCACCACAATATGTATCAAAATGCCTAACCGATACCACATTAAGAACACAAAATACAATGGGGCTTATAATGAATGGGGCCTTCGTTATTACCGCATCCTCAAGATAGTTTTGAAAATGCCGTATTGACGAAAGCTCGATTCGTGTGGGCCTATTTTTATGTGAAATAAATATTATATGTTATTGATTGTTGAATAATGGAAGTTGTATAGCTGCCCTTGGTCGGTTGGCCTGAGGGACCGCTATACAAAGCGAGTTGCTCTCTTTATACCCGGCCCTGGGGGCTGGCTGCTGCAGCCCGACAGATCGCGTATATAAGTAACGCAATAGTATATCGGCTGGCTGGAGGTCGCTGGGCGGACGCCGGCTGGATGACCGGCTGGGCGGCCGTCCTGCGGCGGTACGTGACCTTGATTGTCCGTCAGTCCGGCGCCGGCTGACTGACCGGCTGGGCGGACGCCCTGCGGCGGTATGTGACCTTGATTGTCCGTCAGTCCGGCGCCGGCTGACTGACCGGCTGGGCGGACGCCCTGCGGCGGTATGTGAACTTGATTGTCCGTCAGTCCGGCGCCGGCTGACTGACCGGCTGGGCGGCCGCCCTGCGGCGGTATGCGACCTTGATTGTCCGTCAGTCCGGCGCCGGCTGACTGACCGGCTGGGCGGCCGCCCTGCTGCGGTATGTGACCTTGATTGTCCGTCAGTCCGGCGCCGGCTGACTGACCGGCTGGGCGGCCGCCCTGCTGCGGTATGTGACCTTGATTGTCCGTCAGTCCGGCGCCGGCTGACTGACCGGCTGGGCGGCCGCCCTGCTGCGGTATGTGACCTTGATTGTCCGTCAGTCCGGCGCCCGTCTGGCCATGGTGCTGCAGTTGACTCCAGAGCAGATCACATCATATCACACTGCCTACCAAGCTGACCGGCGGCAGGTAGTGCGCCTGTCCGGCCGGTGGGCTCCGCCGGCCGGCCTGTCTGTGCCTGGCTATCAGGTCCACCTACTAACGACTACCATCTTCCGTGGCGGCGGCTACCGGCTGCGGCCACCGGCACCGGCTGGCGGCGGCCGCGGCTCTGCCGCCCTGCCGCCCTGCTGGGGCGCGTCGGGCCGGGCCGCCGCGTCCGTGATCTCCAGCTGCTACCGTCTTCCGAGGCGGCGGCCGGTTGTGCCCCCCGGCTGGGGCGCGTCGGGCCGGCCGCCGCTGGTGGGTGGGTTGAGTAGGTGGAGGGGGGAGGGGGGGGGGGGGCATGACTGATCCAGATATAGGTGGTCACATGGTATCCACATGCGGCGGTCGAGTAGCGGTGCCCGTTTGTTAACTCTGTACATAGTGTCCGTATACAACATATTGTTTCCGGCCAGACGGGCGCCGGACTGACGGACAATCAAGGTCACATACCGCCGCAACATAGTGTCCGTATACGTGTGTTATGTAATGTTTCTGGCTGTGATTGAGTTCACTGCCTACACTTGCATGGTTTCATTGAGAGAGATTTAGCTCTATTTCGTTTGATCTCATTTAGTGTTAACTTTGTTCATGCAATGTTTACTTAACTGTTTAGTTAATGCACAGCTATTGTGCCAGTGTGTATCATATGGCTCCTTTGTTTTAATGCGCCAGTAACTTAGTTGAGCTATTGATTGCATGTTGCGTAGTTCCGTGTTTACACGACTCTCCATATTATTTCATGCAAGCGATTATGTACTTTTGTTCGATACTTCCGGTTATATACAGGCTTTCATTTGTTATCCAGCTTGAGTACGGAATTTGTTCATTTAGGAATCGAACACCCGCTGCTGCGCTGCCAACGTCTGACGAGCGCTATTTCGTTTTCCCCAGATCCCGGGCGCCGGGCGGCTTCGTTTGGGTCAGCTGCATCTTCAACTCATCTGTCTACATCATCCAGCTTATCTAAGGGAGACAACACTAAGCTCATCACCATTTCACATGTCAACATTAACATCTCGCTGCCGACTTGACGAGCTTTCCCATTTCTCTTCACTTAACGACATTCACATACTTTTTCTATCTGAGACTAAACTTGACGACCAGGTCCATCCTTCTCTCTTCACTCTTGACAATTTTCACGACCCACTGACACGACATAGAGACAGGAATGGAGGTAGTGTTGCGATCTACGTTCGTAATAATCTTGCAGTTAGAAGACTTTCCAATCTTGAGCTTAATGGAATAGAATGGATATGGTGCCTCATTAAAATTAAATCTACCACTCTCATAGTCTACAATATACGTACCTCCCAACTTGTCTTCAGTCCAGCATTCTGACTTCTTCGCAAAATTTAATGAACGTCTTGCGCTGGCACAAGCTTACTGTCCTGACAATATAATTATACTAGGAGACCTAAACGCAGGCAACACATATCTTCACCCTAAATTCTCAACACATAGCGTGATATCACCATACGAAATCCTTCTTCAAGACGAACTTCTAGCATTAAATCTCAAGCAGCTAATTATCGAACCAACACGATACACAGGAGTTAATAATTTT
This sequence comes from Chirona hameri, assembly GCA_036785665.1. Classification (NCBI taxonomy): domain Eukaryota; kingdom Metazoa; phylum Arthropoda; class Thecostraca; order Balanomorpha; family Balanidae; genus Chirona; species Chirona hameri. The sequence goes on from JAXIVJ010015005.1 coordinate 22,446, forward strand.
GCAAATCTGAGAGACCTCCTGGCGGTATCAGATGATTCTATGATTCGCGACAGTGGCGTACTTCCCTATTTCTCCAATATTGATCACCTACCAATCTTTGCAACGCTTAAACTTAACAGCCCCTCCATTTCAAGACAAACGATACAATTATGGGACTACAGACAGATGGACACCGACAAACTTACAAGACTCTTGATAAACACAGACTGGGACAGACTACTGGACTGTGACGTAGACGAAGCAACTGACAATTTCACTGATGCGCTTCAATTCCTCTCCGAACCATTTCACCCAAAGCAAATAACAAACCCTGGTTTTCTTTAGAACTGAAATGCCAAATTCGTAAACGAGATAGACTGGTCAATATTGCGAGAAGGCGTAACACGGAATATGATTGGGAGTGTTGGAGGCAACAGCGAAACTTAACTACAGCAACCAATCAGAAACTGAAAAATTGTCATATACAAACACAAGTCATGCAACTTTTGGAGAATAAAAAAATCCGCGCACATATCATAACATCCTAAAAGACATAATTGGTAGGAAAGCAAATAGGAATATACCACCACTCATCGGACAAGACGGCACACCAATTACTGACGATCTTGACAAAGCGACAATTCTTAACAGACACTCCGCTACTCAAACAAGACTAGACATACATGACAAACAAATACCTCCCATCCCTCCTGAACTCCCTATCCCCCATTTAGCAAAGGTCCAAGTAAATGCAGGGGAGGTTCTTTATATTCCCAACTGTCTCGACGCTAATAAATCATCTGGACCTGACAAAATTCCAGCCAAATTTCTTAAGATGTGTGCCCTTCTAATCGCTAATCCCCTGTCTTAAGCTATTCAATAAATCACTTAAGTCAGGTAAATTCCCCACTTCTTGAAAAAAGCATGCGTTACGCCCATTTTTAAGCGCATAGGTTGACCCAACGAATTACCGACCAATAAGTCTTCTCCCAAATTTGTCAAAAATCTTGGAAAAACTAGTCTTCAATAAAATGTATGAACATCTAAATGACAATAATTTATTAACTGAAACACAAAGTGGGTATCGTCCTGGCCATGGTTCGCATATGACACAGACTACTATATGACTACTATATTTCACTCAATTGTACACAGCTTGAATGAAAATCAAAATTTTAATGCAGTCTTTCTTGATATTTCAAAATATTTTGAAAAAAATTGGCATGATTGGCTGATCGAGAAGTGTAAAATACAGTACAACATTTCTGAATCTCTCCTCTCGTGGCTAAAATCATACCTTAAAGATCGTACACAAATAGTTCGCGTGGGAAACAGTTTATCTACCCCCGAAAAAATTATGTCAGGCTGTCCTCAAGGTTCGGTGCTGCTAGCAATTATGTACCTCACCTCTGCTAGCAATTACCTCTGCACCTCTGCTAGCAATTATGTACCTCAATGACCTATCCAACAAAACTCAAAATGATGCCCTCTTCTATGCCGACGACACTTCTTTGTATTCATCTCACCCTCATGACAGCCAAGACGACAGACAATCAATGCAAGACGACTTAGATGCCATCAGACGATATGGAGCGGACTGGGCCATAACTTGTAATGCACAGAAGACAATACGACTTACTTTCACAAACCGACACGACAGCCGAAACTTTGCACTTTCTTTCGATGGACAGGACATACCCACCGCGACAAGTCACTAACATCTTGGACTGACTTTATCCACCGACTTACACTTTCATCAGCACGTTAAAGGAAATAGTTCACCTTGAAAAATTTGTACCCAACACGATTTGATTACATTGTTTAATACAATTTCTTTTGATATTTTCAAAAATGGACTTATATCGCGCCGATTCAGGACAGAAGGCCGTACATTTTTATTTTTTATCAAAACTATATGCATACTCTCTGAGTCAGAGTCCTGACGTCGCGCGAATGTAAAAAATGGTTCAGCCAATCAGATTCGAAAGTAGTCGCGTAAAGATAGACTCGCATTGGAGATGTTCCAACCGGCGGCCGGCGATTCGCTTACTAGCACCAGCTGCAAGCTGATTGGCTGATGGTATAGCCTCTGCCCGGGCTAGAACCAGTACAACATTATTTCGCCAGCACCGCATTCCTTCGCCAAAAACTCAAATATATTCGGCTGGAGAGTCTTTTCAGTCAAGAAAACTTGCAGATAGGGGTTTCCCAACACGGGCTACAAAACTGCTATCTCAGTTTAAAACTAATGTTGAAGGTGAACTATTTCCTTTAACACCATCGACAATTAACACATAACTAGGACCCATCTATCCTGTAGCCAAATTTATTTCCAGACCTATGCTCACAATATCTACACTACTTACATTACTGTGACATCATCTATGACGGAAATCTGACTTTGACTGACGTACTCCCAGCAGCTCTACGCAATATCCAATCCCGCTCTGACTTTGCTCGTCAAGTCTGGCGGCGATTTGGGGCACCAAAGTCACCACCTTTACACTCATATGGCACAAAAGTAGGCAACACACATCACACAAGACTTCGCATAGGACTAACAACACTGAACGCACATCTTTTCCAAATACAACACCACAACACACCAAGCCCATCGTGCAGTTGCGGACACCATCACGAAGACACCAATCACTACATACTCTGGTGCCCCCTACACAACGCTCACCGAGTAGACCTATTTAACACGATAAGAATGTTAATGCCTAATTTCGATAACCTCTCGACTACAAGGAAAATTAACATTCTCCTTTTCGGCGAAAATGTTAACAAAGGCCAGGAAACAATCATTGCTCACCATTTCCAAACATGTAGCATGCGTACTTGTCGCTTCAGCTCCTCTTTTTCAAGATAACACGACACCTCAACATAACACGACACATCGTTTCTACAAGCTGACCCGACCCAAGCTGCCCGGCGCCTGGGCTACCTACCTACCTACAAGGTATTTAATGGTTGCTCGGCGGGCTGGTGGCGGGGTCGGCACATTCTGATTATCTGTTCCTGGATAGTTTCTTTTCAGCATTTTCGTTGTTACCCTCACGTCATTGCTTTTGTTTGTCATTGCAATTTAGTTCCATGGAGAGGCGCTGTAATTTAAGCGTTTGCTTTTGCGCCAATTCAACACTGCTTCTTTCGTTGTATATGCTTTTGCGTATGTTTCTTTCGGTGATAATACAAAAAATACTCTGAAAAAAAAAATCAGGAAGCCAGGTGCAGCCACAGACGCCGCTGCAAACTTTTCCTTCGGTTATCGTCGTATATGAATATCCCGGAGCGTGGCTTATGATTCATTCGCCGGATCATTGCTAACTCGATTTCTCTGCAGCGGCGTGCATTTACGCTGCCGTTTCATTATCGAATGCGTTACTGGCACCATGGAGCGCCTAAAGAGTACATACAGCACAGGCGTCGTCGGTACCGACACCTGTGTCTTCAGCAGCCAGCTGTCTGGGCGTCTGTCGCAGCTCAGTGCTGACCCACATTGTCGCGCGGTGCTTCCACATTTCATTGTGGAATGTTCCAAGTCCGCGCCGCAGCCCGACACTACCCATATGTGGTCCCACTGAGTAATTCAATGAGAAGTCCGCGGGTATCCAGCTGAACTGTTACATGACAATAAGCTGAGGTCTGAACACCATTCAGATAGGACTATAGACTCGTCTCAGAAGGCTGTTTGATCTGCTGAAGTCACACGTAGTTGTGTTATAAGACCACACCACGTGATGAAACTGCTGCCACGGTTCACATCGCTCACGTCGCTCTGGAAAATTTGAAGTCCTGAGAATCCAACTAAATCACGAAATCGGAAATCAGAGCCCAATAAAACACGTAGACTGGCGGCTTAAAGGGAATATTTCACCTTTAACATGGGGTTTTGAACTGAGATAGCAGATTTGTAGAGCAGATCTAAGAATGGGTTGTGGTGAAAGAATTACCTCCCTACGTTAAATAATTTCCACACAGGACTAGTGGGCCCGGTTTCATGTCTGCTGTTCCGGACCACGATCGGGACATGAACGCTCGCCGCCGGAGGCAGGTACACTCTGGCACGTAGTCTCTGATCACGACGTCTCGTTAATATCCTCTCAGCCGCCCGGGCGGCGCGGCGGCCCCTTGTCAGAGACTGTACTTGGCGTCAGGCGGAGCGGGGCGGAGCCAGAACGCCAGCTGCTATCGTACGATTTCTCGTGAAATAGAAAGAGAAACTTACTTCTTTCTCCACATATATCCATCAGTTGTCCAAACCAAAGTCATATACGTAGTTTTGAGCTCAAGATGCACCGTTTGGTTGGATTTCAAGACAACTTTCAAGGTGACCTATTCCCTTTAAAAAAGCCAGCTCTGCTGCCTCTCCTCTGGTTCATCACATGGCCATGCAGATATATCGGGGTACAACAGCATGCACCCTGTTCTGTCCACTGTCCTGTAAGAATAGCTTAACATCATAATTCGGACGATCATAACTGTTCATGAATAATTCTGGTGTATCGTGATTGGTCCTTATAAACCCTCAATCGGAGTAATCAGCTGGTTAATTATTTTGGCCACGTATGGCACACAGTTGTGGTTATGACGTATTTAGTAGACCACGATGACTGGGCTGGAAGGAAGGCGAATGGAAAGGCCCCTGAAATATGCAGTATACACAGTGGGATTGCGAGTCTGCCCTTGGAGAGCTACCTTCTTCCTCGGCCCGATCACCACTTAATCTGTCGGAACTAGAAATAATTAATAAACTGACGAAACGGACACAAAAAAAAAATCCAGCAATAAACTAGGCCTGCTGCTGCTTGCTATGCTACGTAGAGAGAGGTCACTGTTGGTCATCAATCATAGATTCAGCGAATATTGTTTTATGTCTTTGTGTCTCAAATCATCCACAAATATTCGGCGTCATCCAAATACAATGATGAATAAGCCCACTCAAAGTACAAAATATGCATCAATATTCAATGTCTAAGGAACTTCAAATGGATGCTTTTGGTAGTTTATGCTGATTCGTTTTGGTTGTAGGTACGTGTTGAACAAATATTAAAATCGGCAGCTCTAGTTTAGCTTTATTTTCTGACTGCGGTGTCTTCTTTTCCAAAAGAGAGGATTTTCCTAAAATCGAATAAATGTATTCAAATATGTCAATAATATTTATTCCCAAAATCCAACCTGGATTTGGGATTTTGGCCATTTTCTGGACTTTTTGGGTCCAAAGAATTTTGCTCTCTTCATTTGTTTTCTTCTGGAAATGTGTTCTCTTTTCACCTGGCCTTACCGACATTGTAGTTCAAATATAATGTAATTTTCCTCACAAGGATTTAAAATAAATTACAAATCAGGAATTTTACATTACAAGTAAAACAATTTGAAAAAAATGAAAATCTTAACTTCCGTAACAAGAAAATGTTTTTCTCCACCAGGACAGATCGACCAGTCGGAGGGTCGATTTACACCCTCATCTCTCAGATTAATATAATATTGGGTCTAGGGTTGTCGTAGGCCCTGAAGACGGCTGTGCAAGTATTTTGCCGCGCCGAGAAACGGTCACCGAGTTATAGCCTCCGGCATGTCGAGAGGTCACCCTGCAGGCCTTTCTTTGATGGCTCATAACTTGTAGTTAGACGACGGGAAACATTAAAAGCGATATATCACTGGACTCGCAATGATGCAGGGGAACTTTTGGCTATCTCAAAAATGTAGATTTGTGATTTTATTTTATTTTGTGACCTTGTGACCTTTTCTACCTTTTCCTAGTTGAAACCTGTATTTTTTACTCAAAGCCAAATTGAGTTTGTTCAAATACCTTTCAATATAACAAATAAAAAAGTGTCCATAGCCTATTAAATGACATACCAAATGCCCCCTTTCAGCCTCGCAAAAAAAACGTATATGTGGCGCTGCAAAGGTTACCCATTAGTATCTCTGGACTGGGTAAAGATATCGAGTTGCGGTCAGCGTCAGTGGATTGGATAGGTGATTCTGAGCAAGAAATATTTGTATGACTTTGTGACCCGAGGTCAAGGTCAAGGTAATAATTTAGGTCAAACTTGTAAATAATTTCCGTTTGCTTTACGTACGGGATTATACCTATACGGGTTTGTGTGAACCTAAAAAGGGGCATTTAATAGGCTATAGCCACTTTCATATTTTTTGTTTATATCGAAAGGCCAAACTCAATTTATCTTTGAGTCATACAGGTTTCTACTGGGAAAAGTTCATGTCACGTATACAAGGTCTCAAGGTCACAAAATACAAATACAAATCCGGTAGTCTTAACTACGAGTTATGAGCCATCAAAGAAAGGCCTGCAACGTGAACTCTCGACATTGCCGGAGGCTATAACTCGGTGACCGTTGCTCGGCGAGGCAAAATATCTGTACAGTCGTCTTCAGGGCCTACGACTACCCTACAGACCCAATCTTACACATTTTATATATATGAAATATGAGTATACTGGTCGATCTCTCCTGGAACGCACGGGATTATACCTATATGTTTTTTTTTGTGAGGCTAAAAAGGGGGCATTTAAAGGGAATAGGTCACCCTGAAAGTTGTCTTGAAATTCAACCATACTTGAGGTCAAAACTACGAATATGACTTTGGTTTGGACAACTGATGGATATATGTGGAGAAAGAAGTAAGTTTCTCTTTGCATTTCACGATAAATCGTACGATAGCAGCTGGCGTTCTGGCTCCGCACAGCTCCGCCTGACGCCAAGTACAGTCTCTGACAAGGGGCCGCCCGGGTGGCTGAGCGGATATTAACGAGGCGTCGTGATCAGAGACTACGTGCCAGAGAGTGTACCTGCCTCCGGCTGCGAGCGTTCATGTCCCGATCGTGGCCCGGAACAGCGAACATGAAACCGGGCCCACTAGTCCTGTGCCGAAATTACTTAACGCAGGGAGGTAATTATTTCACCACAACCCATTTTTAGATCTGCTCTACAAATCTGCGCAGTATCTCAGTCCAAAACCCCATATTAAAGGTGAACTATTCCCTTTAATAGGCTATAGCCACTGTTTTTATTTTTATATCGAAAGGTAATTGATCAAACTCAATTTGGCTTTGAGTAAAAAAAACTACCGGTTTCGACTGGCAAAAGGTCGAGATAGGTCACGTTAGAAAAGCTCACAAGGTCACATTTTTTTTCCTTTTTTTTTAGATAGCCAAAAGTTTCCCTGCATCATTGCGAGTTTAGTGATATATCGTTTTTAAGGTTTCCGGTAGTCTATCTACAAGTTATGAGCTATCAAAGAAAGGTCTGCTGCGTGACCTCTCGACATTGCCGGAGGCTATAACTCGGTGACCGTTGCTCGGCGAGGCAAAATATTTGCACAGTCGTCTTCAGGGCCTACGACCCAATCTTATATATTTTTGAAATATGAGTGAAAGGCACTGGTCGATCTGTCGTGGAACCTATGGGGTTTTACTCTCCGGGACCAGATCAAATCCAACACTCATCCAGAACAAAATAATACGGATCCTTTATCCGTCCAACGTCCTGATCAGACATCGTACAAGATTGGAGCGCCTAACATATCGGTGCCGGTTGGCATCACTGGTGCGCACGTGCAGCTGTAGTCGGCTGGCCTGCCGCCGTCTCCGCCGCTGCCGGCGCTGCTGCCGACCAACTTCCATCGATTGGTGGCGCTGGCGGGCCGACGCCGCCTGCCTCCTGCCGCCTTCCGCCTGCCGTCAGTAGGCGGCGGGCGTGTGCTGTGCGCGGCGCGGCGGCGCTGCTCGGCCGGCCGGTGATGCGCCAGCCGCCGGTGCCGGCGCGGTGTCGCTGCTGCGGCGCCGCCCAGCTGTGGCCGCCGTCCAGCGGCCGGCCGCGCTCGGTGCCGCTGCTGTGCCGCGCCGACCAGCCGCTGCTGCTGGTGCGCTGCTGGTACTGGCCGTCCGTCCCGCTGGCCCCGCTGGCCCCGCTGGCCCCGCTGGCCCCGCTGGCCCCGCTGGCCGGCCACCGGAAGCCGGCCCGGCCGCCGCGCCGGCCGCCCGGCCGGCTGCTGGCCTCGCTGCTGTTCACCGCCATGCTGCTGGTGGTGTCCTGCACCAACCTCGCCTCCGACGGCTGTCCGACACCGGCCAGGTGGGTCCCGCCCGGCCGCCCGGCGGTGACGCGGGACGGAACGGAGACGCCGGACATGCCACCGTCAGGACGGCAGTGGTGCCGTCTACGTGGTGTCTCAGTGCGTGCAGTGGTGCCGTTACGGTGCTGCTGGTGCCGGTGCTGGTGTTTGTAGGGTCTCATTAGCCGCCGCAGTGGTATCTTCATGTGCCATTCGCGCTGAAGTTACGCCGTCAGAGAACAGCCATGCAGTGATCATGCCAAGTTTTGATCATACACGCATCTCAGCTGGTGTTTTAGACACAGCGCGAAGTCTGAGCTGCAGGGAGTCGTGTCTGTCTGTCCTGAGCTGCTGGGAGTCGTGTCTGTCTGTCCTGAGCTGCTGGGAGTCGTGTCTGTCTGTCCTGAGCTGCTGGGAGTCGTGTCTGTCCTGAGCTGCTGGGAGTCGTGTCTGTCTTGAGCTGCTGGGAGTCATGTCTGTCTGTCCTGAGCTGCTGGGAGTCGTGTCTGTCCTGAGCTGCTGGGAGTCGTGTCTGTCCTAAGCTGCAGGGAGTCGTGTCTGTCCTGAGCTGCTGGGAGTCGTGTCTGTCTGTCCTGAGCTGCTGGGAGTCGTGTCTGTCCTGAGCTGCTGGGAGTTATGTCTGTCTGTCCTGAGCTGCTGGGAGTCGTGTCTGTCCTGAGCTGTTGGGAGTCGTGTCTGTCCTGAGCTGCTGGGTGTCGTATCTGTCCTGAGCTGCTGGGAGTCATGTCTGTCTGTCCTGAGCTGCTGGGAGTCGTGTCTGTCCTGAGCTGCTGGGAGTCGTGTCTGTCCTGAGCTGCAGGGAGTCGTGTCTGTCCTGAGCTGCTGGGAGTCGTGTCTGTCTGTCCTGAGCTGCTGGGAGTTGTGTCTGTCTGTCCTGAGCTGCTGGGAGTCGTGTCTGTCTGTCCTGAGCTGCTGGGAGTCGTGCCTGTCCTGAGCTGCTGGGAGTCGTGTCTGTCTGTCCTGAGCTGCTGGGAGTCGTGTCTGACATGAGCTGCTGGGGGTCATGTCTGTCTGTCCTGAGCTGCTGGGAGTCGTGTCTGTCCTGAGCTGCTGGGAGTCGTGTCTGTCCTGAGCTGCTGGGTGTCGTATCTGTCCTGAGCTGCTGGGAGTCATGTCTGTCTGTCCTGAGCTGCTGGGAGTCGTGTCTGTCCTGAGCTGCTGGGAGTCGTATCTGTCCTGAGCTGCTGGGAGTCGTGTCTGTCCTGAGCTGCAGGGAGTGGTGTCTGTCCTGAGCTGCTGGGAGTCGTGTCTGTCTGCCCTGAGCTGCTGGGAGTCGTGTCTGTCTGCCCTGAGCTGCTGGGAGTCGTGTCTGTCCTGAGCTGCTGGGAGTCGTGTCTGTCTGTCCTGAGCTGCTGGGAGTCGTGTCTGTCCTGAGCTGCTGGGAGTCGTGTTTGTCCTGAGCTGCTGGGAGTCGTGTCTGGCCTGAGCTGCAGGGAGTCGTGTCTGTCCTGAGCTGCTGGGAGTCGTGTCTGTCTGTCCTGAGCTGCTGGGAGTCGTGTCTGTCCTGAGCTGCTGGGAGTCGTGTCTGTCTGTCCTGAGCTGCTGGGAGTCGTTTCTGTCCTGAGCTGCTGGGAGTCATGTCTGTCTGTCCTGAGCTGCTGGGAGTCGTGTCTGTCTTGAGCTGCTGGGAGTCGTGTCTGTCTGTCCTGGGCTGCTGGGAGTCGTGTCTGTCTGTCCTGAGCTGCTAGGAGTCGTGTCTGTCCTGAGCTGCAGGGAGTCGTGTCTGTCCTGAGCTGCTGGGAGTCGTGTCTGTCCTGAGCTGCTGGGAGTCGTGTCTGTCCTGAGCTGCTGGGAGTCGTGTCTGTACTGAGCTGCTGAGAGTCGTGTCTGTCCTGAGCTGCTGGGAGTCGTGTCTTGTCTGTCCTGAGCTGCTGGGAGTCGTCTCTGTCCTGAGCTGCTGGGAGTCGTGTCTGTCTGTCCTGAGCTGCTGGGACTCGTGTCTGTCCTGAGCTGCAGGGAGTCGTGTCTGTCTGTCCTGAGCTGCTGGGAGTCGTGTCTGTCTGTCCTGAGCTGCAGAGAGTCGTGTCTGTCTGTCCTGAGCTGCTGGGAGTCGTGTCTGTCTGTCCTGAGCTGCTGGGAGCCGTGTCTGTCTGTCCAGAGCTGCTGGGAGTCGTGTCTGTCCTGAGCTGCAGGGAGTCGTGTCTGTCTGTCCTGAGCTGCTGGGAGTCGTGTCTGTCTGTCCTGAGCTGCTGGGAGTCCTGTATGTCTGTCCTGAGCTGCTGGGAGTCGTGTCTGTCTGTCCTGAGCTGCTGGGAGTCGTGTCTGTCCTGAGCTGCAGGGAGTCGTGTCTGTC
>JAXIVJ010015006.1:0-32818 GCA_036785665.1 Chirona hameri
ATATACTATATATATATATATATATATATATATATATATATATATATATATATAATATATATATATATATATATATATATATATATATATATATATATATATATATATATATATATATATATAATGGATGGATCCGCAGTGGTGGCATAAGATCGTGCAGAAAAAGATAAGTCTCATATTTTTCAATCTCAATTTCAAATATCAAACATCAAAACACTCTTTATCTACAACTGGGGAGCCCTTAATCCGTTGAAGACTGTTTCTACATTATGCTTGCAAGGGAGTTGTAAATTGTAATGGCATGGCAGGGTTCATTTACCCGTTTTTAACCGTCTTCGGTGGAGCGACGGACCAATTAACTGAACATAAAGGAAATTCGGCCGTTGCAGATTTCTGTATGCTTCGCGGGTACTTCACATAACATTTGTGATTATTGCAGGAAATTTGGCAACTTTGGCAGGTCGCAGGGCTCGGCTAGTCCCAAGCCCACGTGCTGCTGACAGCGAATCACAAATAATTGCACTCCGTGGTGCCATTCGCTGCGCAGTAGGAGCGCGCCACGCTTCGCCATTCGCGCACCGACGCCACCTCCTCCCGACAAATTAAAACTCCCATTGGGCCTGGGCCACCAGGGGGCGCCTCTGCGCAGCAGGCGCGCATGCCATTTCCTCGCATTGGGCACGCCACCGTGGTCCCCTAATCGCACCCCACGTCCGTCGGTGCGTCGGGCGTCCCCTTAATTACCGCCGGGCAGGCCGGCAGGCCGGCCGGCAGCCTGTTGACCGTTGTGCCGGCCGGCGCCGCCGCCCTCTCCGCGCTCTTTCCCGCCGGCCGCCGCACAAAAGGCCGACCGCTCCGCACTCTCTCTCCCGCCGCCCGCCGGCCCAGCGTAATTATAATCGACCCTCCGAAACGCTAAAACGAATTTCCCCGGCCTTGGATAATAGACGGAGCCGGTTGTGTGCGCCGCGGCGGAGGGGGGGAGTATCATCCGGGAACTTGCGTCACGTGACCGCCGGGGATTCGGCGGCTGCGGGCCGCGCTCAGAGAAGCGTTTTTCACGTCGCGTGTGGGGTGGAGGTGCGGGCGGCTCCTGCGTTTCGTGCGATTGCTCAGCGAATGGGACGACTACAGGAGAGATAATCAGCGGTAAGTACAATTTGAGTACGCTCGATCCACTGGTTAAATCATTTTTGTGCTAGCTTGTGCCGTTTGGAGCTACGAGTGTTGTCCAGTGTTGCGTTATTTATTAGACAGCCCTGCCGCGCCGCCGTCGGCCGGCTCGCGCATGCGCAGTGGGCGTGTTTACATGTGCCTGCTTTGTTTCGGTGCGACGGCAACGGCTCGGCCGGCGACCAATAGCACGAGCTGCCGGGGACCGACGGTGGCCCGTGGCAGCACGCCAGGTCGGCATGGGGTAGCCTCGGGCAATCGCGTGGCGTGGGGGCGATGGTTGATGACGTCATAATCTCAGCTCTAAAAAATAGTGCCGTCCAACCCAAGCCGAGTCGCTGGCCAACAGCAGAGAAAGGGCGATTGGATGGACGTTCGCAAACCTCGATCAATGCATTTCACCACGGGGTTATGCCTAGGGGTGAGGGGGCCAGAGGCATGACGACCACCGTAACCTCAGAATCCTGTTTCACATAACTGAAAATAACTATGTGCGTAGGGGTCTCCGCCACAGGGGGAGGGGGACATGTCCCCCCAGCATTCCATTTTCTTCATTTTCGGATTTTAACATTACGCCTATGGGCGTTGCATGGAAATAATCGATTTAAGAATATCTCCGTCCCCCCAAAACAAAACTTTCGGAAGGTGGCGGCGCCTTGTATGTGCGGTGTTCATTAAGTAGGTATATTGGCCTTGCACGCGTCCACCTTCTTCCCGTTTATTCCCGGCTGCATAAATTAAAAGACGTTTTTCATGAAATAGCCTGTATGTTTTTCTGAAGCTATACAAACCGTTTTCGCCACGACGTAGCAGTTTTTATATGCGGGATAAATGCGGGAAGATAGTTGAAACTCGTCCATATTTAAAGGAATATCATCCGTTTGTCTGGCTGTATTATTTTGTATCTTGATTGATGAGCCAACGTTAACATATTTTAAGTGTCGTAACTTTGGTCTGAGAGCTTTGCACGTGTATGAGGGGCAAGGCGGTCACTTTTTTATTTTGGGTAGTCTTATCTAAGCTTAGTCTTTCTCATATAAAACACCCAGTTCCAGGGGCAGCGCCACATATTCATGGGCAGGGGGGGGGGGCAAAGTCAAGGGGCCTCCCCTTTTTCGTGGGGACTTCCTACAAAATATTATGTAGGCCGACCAAGGGCCCCTCAAGCTGACCGAGGCCCCTCCGGTTGACCAAGAGCTCCATGAAGCAGACCGAGGGCCCTCACAGGCCGACAGAGGGCCCCTCACGCTGACCGAGTTCCCCTCACGCTGACCGAGTTCCCCTACAGGCTGACCTGATGGCTGACTGACTTGATGACCCCCTTAGGCTGACTTGATGCCCCTTCAGGCTGATATGATGACCCTTAGGCTGATATGATTGCCCCTTCAGGCTGACTTGATGGCCCCTTCAGGCTGACTTGATGGCCCCTTCAGGCTGATATGATGGCCCCTTCCGGCTGATTTGATGGCCCCTTCAGGCTGACAGAAGGCCCTTAGGCCGACCAAAGACCCCTCAAGTCTACCGAGGTCCCTTCAAGCTGACCATTCCCCTGCAGGTCCCCGTTAGGCTGATCGAGGGCCCTTAGGCCGACAGAAGACCCCCTCAGACCGACAGAGGGCCTCTCAGGCCAACAGAAGGCCCCCTCAGGCCGACATTGCCCCTCAGGCCGACATTGCCCCTCAGGCTAACATAAGGCCCCCGCAGGCTGACGGAAGCCCCCTCGCCTCAGGCTGACAGAGGGCATCCTGAGTCGACCAGAGGGCCCCTCAGAGGGCCCCTTCAGGCTGACAGAGGGCCCCCTCAGGAGGCGGCTACAGGGCCCCCTCAGGCCGCTAGAGGGTCCCTCAGGCATAATAGGGCCCCCTCAGGCCATGTCGGCCTGACGTGGGCCCCCTCTCAGTCCGACTGAGAGCCCCGTCACGCCCTCAGCCCCTCAGGCCGACAGAAGGCCCCTCGGGCCGACAGAGGGCCCCCTCAGGCTGACAGAGGCCCCCTCAGGACGACTGAGAGCCCCATCACGCCGAAGATGGCTGCCCTCCAAGAGGGGACCTGGCGCCCTGGGCTCCTTCCCCTTGGCTACGCCCTTGCTGGATATTTTGGAACGTTCACCGGGGCCTCCTTTATATTTTGGGGACCTCTCTTAGTTTTAGTAGGGCCTCCTTAGATTTCAGGGGGGAAATATATGTTTGCCCCCCTGCCCGACGACAGGGGGGGGGGGGCGACTGCCCCCCCCCCCCCGGTGGCGCCGCCCCTGCCAGTTCTTGTCCCTCTTACTGTTTCAAGTATTTACAAATACGTATACTCATTAAACAAAAAACATCGTAAGCAAGCAGATACAGTACGTCTCTGCATGAAGTCCTGATGAACAAGAGCTTATGTTGTGAGATGCACGTCGTTTTGAAGGGTCCATTTGATGCTCATTTAATTGTCCATGTAATATTGTTCATATGATGTGGCCGAGTGATTCAATATTCTTTTTAAATGTCCCGTATGTGGTATTTTAGGTATTCTTCCTCATTTACTCCTTCTGGACATCAACGTGATAGAAAATGGGGCAAATATGCCGATTTTAGGCAAACCAAAAAAGCTTAGGAACACGTGGTCCGCGTGGGTGCATCAGATTACGATTCCCACGGTCATAATTCATATCGTACCTCAGAGAGAAGGACTGAACATAATGCTAGCCGAATAACTTCCCTCATGGAAATAACTTCCCTCGGGAAATAACTTCCCTCAGGGAATCATCGATCATGCAACTGTTCAATTTTCGCCAAAAAATGCCGCGCTCCACACGGTGATGCGAGAAGGGGACGCTGGCCGCGGGTGCGTGCCGCTTGTGAATTTATAGATGTTCCGCTTAGTCGTGCAGCAGCGTGTCAGTGACGGCTGCTCCCGAGTCTTGACCCATAGCCACCGGCTGCAGCAGACGGTTCAATAAATCAAACGCCGACAGCTGTTACTCGGTCCGTCTCGTGAGCCCGTGGCGGCTTTTGAGGTGTTGACTGTTCACTGGTCGTTCCGTCAGCAGACGTGTTGCCAAAAGGACGCTGTGGTGGCACGTGACCTGTGAGCTGTCGCCGCGATCGATGGGCAAAGCCAGTTAGCTGTAATAAGCCTTCAGCGTTGACCTCCACTCCGTCCAGTCATGGTCACCAGTCAGTAGTCATCACTATGATGCCTCTCTCAGCTGTGATATGCCTTCAGCGCTGACCTCCACTCCGTCCAGTCATGGTCACCGGTCAGTTGTCACCACTATGATGCCTCTCTCAGCTGCGATAAGCCTTCAGCGCTGACCTCCACTCCGTCCAGTCATGGTCACCAGTCAGTAGTCACCACTATGATTCCTCTCTCAGCTGTGATATGCCTTCAGCGCTGCCCTCCACTCCGTCAGCCATGGTCACCAGTCAGTAGTCACCACTATAGTGTCATGGTCACCAGTAACCACCATGGGTCCTCTTGTCAGCTGCGATAACCTTAAAGGGAATGTTTCACCTTTGTATTGGTTTTTACCGAGTTAGCCATTATCTTTGGCCGTTATTGAAATGTGAAAATTACTAAGGTCATTTTTCCCAAGACTTAACCGTTTTTAAGCAATTTAATTTATAATTTGCAAAATGCATCCAGGCTGGTGCAGCCGCTGATTAGCTGACGCCGACTTCAAGATTGTGGTCCTGGAAGTCAGACGACCTGTATTTCTCGAACCTTGGCGAGTACTATGTAAACAACGGCCAACGCAATAGGGTTGCGGTCGAAGTTGAAGTTTTTCACTGTTGTTTGAAGTCTCAGTTATGGATTGATTGTTGTTAAAATAAATATTGAGCTATCGCAATGCCTCGCACTCGTCATTGTGTTCTGTGCGGGAGAAGACGCAGTTCCACAATGTGTGTATTATATCGCAGAATCGTCTGAAAACGATTGTGCTGCCAAATGGCAGCGTAAAGGTTTTCTCTATAGCTCTCTACTAGTGCTAACCCGTCCGCTCCGCCTGAACGATTGTATACACTATGCAGGTCAAGTGGTGGTTACTACCCGTGGCACACCCGTCGTACCTAATTACCTATTACCCGTCAAGGGATCACCGCCCCACCAACTCCGGTGCGTCGGTGACTTATCCATCTCCCACATATGTCCTATGCATAGCTAGCTGGCATCTCCGAGATGGAGGTATCCGCACCAATTCAGCACGTGAATTAACTGATACTTTTTAACCGAATAAACTGAGCGGTTCCGGATAGACAGACAGACAGACAGACGCTTATCAAATAGTAATATAGATAGCTCAATAATGACATCCCAAATTTAAAAACTTACTTTGCAGAAAGTTAAGTGACTTTTCGTGAGAAAAAATATCACCATGACGTCATACTGGAGCCTGTGACGTGGCGTGGACGTAGGCGGAATACTGGACTGTCATTGGTGCTGGCAGAGCGCGCGCTGACAGTTTGATTGTCTCCTCAGCGAAGCGTTTACTGTAGGCCGTTTTTTCTGGAGATATCTATTTAGCAGAGATATTATTAACCGATACATGGCCATTCATTGCAGATTTAAGGTTAATAAAAGAATTGACGGTGGGTTATATTTAAACTTAGTCATAAGTCACGTTTGCTTTTATTTTCCAACCCTTAAATGGCTCGGTGGCTTATTTCCCTGTCCATTCGCTGTTTTAACAGTATCAACTATCAAGGATGTAGATAAATATTCGGTATTCAGCATGACTGGTTCACAGCCTTGGAATTTGGGCCATTTTCTGGACTTTTTGGGTCCAAAGAATTTTGCTCTCTTCATATTTGTACAGGAAGTTTCCTCTCTTTTCGCCTGACCTTACCGACATTGCAGGTAAAATATAGTCCAATTTCCCTCACAAGGATTTAATATCTATTACAAATCAGGATTTTTTACTTTCCAAGTAAAATAATTAAAACAAAAATGAAAATCTTAACTTGCCTGACAATACAATTTGACTCTCTACCTATGGATTTTTACTCTCCGGGACCAGGTCATGAAATGAAAAATCCAACACTGCAGTGGTTCAGCACAGGCAAAACCTTACTGCTTAGTAAACCTGTCGAATCGGTTTATATAGACGAAATCTTATGTTTAAAACTTTTTCTTTGTTTATGATCCAATCAGGAAAATATATAATGCCGATCCCAATTCCCAACATTATACGAATTACTTAAAGGGAATAGTACACCTTTAACCCGGCAGTCACTGGGGTATATTCTGTAACACGACTCACTGGGGGGGGGGGGGGTAGGGGGTAGCCCCCTGGTATCTCCAGAACCAATGATCGCAGCGGGACGCGCAAGGCGGCATTCGAAAGCGCTCAATGATATAAACATAACGCAAACTTAAACATGTCAAATTAAGGTCACATGTCAGGTCACGGTCAAGTCAAATGTCAAAATAGAGGTATTTGAGTTTATGGACAATACTTGCCATCCATGGCCTTCGATTGCGCATATAATCACCCAAAGTGCTGTCAAAGGTATGATACATATCCCACATGAGCTAAAGTGAGATTGCTAGAAAAGATCAGGTCAAGGTCAGGTCACAAAAGGTCACTACAGACAAAATATCTGCGAAAGTCATGCAGCACATGTTTTATGGATGCTTTTACGCGTATAATTCGATAGTGATAGTCATTTTACCACCTGACTTCATTTACGTGAAGTTAGAGTCAAGTTCAGGTCAAGTTCAGGTCACTGAAGGTCAAAATTTGAAATTGATAAATCGAAATGAAAAAAGCATGTTTCTATATCAGTTTTATCTTTAAAAAATACAGTGTTGGCATTTATTGGTCTGTATCTGGTCAATAAAAGCCAAAAAACGCAATTTCAAAATATGACGTCATGATTTACCCATACTTAATATGCCATGTCAGTCAAAAAGATGATATAATTTTGAAATTTGGTATGGTAGTTGCCCATATGTCGTTATCTGACATATATTCCGTTTTTTTCAATATCTTTGAAAAATTTGATTTTGTGGGCATTAAAAAAAAGTCATAATAATTTTTGGGGTCAAAAACCACAATTTCCGAAATTTCGAGATAGCTGGTTTGTAGCCCTTGCAATTGTCTACCTTTTAGCGTTTTTCGATTGCATTTTGCTTCAAATGCGGCATTTGTACGGCCTGGAAAATTTTAGCTGATTTCGGTGTCAAAATCGTGTTTAGTGACATCACTAAATTCACTATATCTCGAAAAATATCTGACGAAATTGTTTCATTTTTTCGGACAAGGTGTACAAATGATTCCCGGAAAGGTACTGAAAGTTTGGCGCCGATATCTGCATTAGTTGTTGAGATATTCCTAATACTCCTAAGGGGGGGCTAAAAAAGCCCCCCCCCCCCAGTGATTCGCGGGTTAACATAAGGTTTTTTAACTGAGATAGCCAGATTGTCGGGAGTACTGAGAAATCTCCAAATCTGAATTTTTTCCTTCCAAAACGACCTATTTGCTGAGTTTCAACGCAAAAACCGTTGGGTATATTTGGTCATATTTTAAAGGGACAAATCTTGTGACGTTTCGCATACGTCATTAGTATTCCTACCGCACTTCGTTTTCGCCAAGGTAATAGAACAACGATTTCGCTATTTGGACCGGCCGCCACCGAAACGCATCATGTGTTCATGAGCTATACATATTATTGGCCATAACTTTGTTAATTTTCATTGGACTTTCAATTGAAGATAATACCGACACTCGTCTTGAAAGGGCACACCTTTTGAAGGGTGGCTCGTACCGGTAGCTGCAATATTCTCCGCAATAGAAGCACATGCACCTGTAACTGCGATACATTAGGGATACATTCTGCCTGTGGTTACAGTTTTAAGTAATTACCTCTGTCAATTGTGAACCGATTTCCAATTGCAAAGTACCAATATATGATTAGTGATAAGACGCATTTGTTGACTGGTGGCTGGTCGGTCGACGGTGTTCATGCAATATATTGATTCAATTTTGACAAAGTTTGTTTATTGTTTACGTTGAAGTGCCGCTTAGCTCGAAATATTATTGGCTATAACTTTGTCAATTTTTATTGAATTTCCAATTGAAAATAATGTCCACACTCATCTTGAAAAGGCACACCTTTTGATGGGTACCTAGCGCCGGTAGCTGCAATATTCTCCGCAATAGAAGCATATGCACCTGTAACTGCGATACATTAGGGGTTCATTCAGGCACGTAGCCAGGATTTCGTCCAGGGGGGGGGGGGGGGCTCGAAAGGGCCTCTTTTCGAGCGTTGAAAGGGCCCCCTTCCCAAGCGTTGAAAGCCCCCCCCCCCCAACAACAACAAAAATGGATAAAAAGGCACGTTACAAGGATGGAATGACAGTATGACAGGTGGGCCATACCAACTTTTAGGAGCTGGAGTTAGCAAACTGCCATATCAACTTTGGAACCAGCGACACCAATTTGGAATCAGCAACTCAAAATTTTCGCGCCGCTCCGCGGCCCAATTTTTTTAAGTGTTCCAGGTCTCGAGTTTAAAAAATATTCCAAGTTGGTATACCAACTTGGAATATTTTTTAAGCTCAAGACCTGGAACTCTTTAAAAAATTGGGCCGCGGAGCGGCGCGAAAATTTTGAATTTTATTCCCTGGACAACTGT
The DNA here is from genome assembly GCA_036785665.1 of Chirona hameri. Classification (NCBI taxonomy): domain Eukaryota; kingdom Metazoa; phylum Arthropoda; class Thecostraca; order Balanomorpha; family Balanidae; genus Chirona; species Chirona hameri. The sequence continues at coordinate 8,790 of JAXIVJ010015006.1, forward strand.
ATTCTTACTGTTGAAAGGCCCAAGGTCCCTTCAGATCGTCTAGGGGCCCTTCTGATCTTTTTAACGCCCTTCCGACCTGTTCAGGGACTCATCTGGGATCCGCGAAGCGAAAAGACATGATGTGGAGTGGGTTTTCATTTGATGCTTATGTTTGTATGCTGGTGCTTGTTGTTTGCCCTGAATTCTGTGAAAATAAACTAGCCCTTAAGTGGGAAAAACCCGAGAAAAAAATGTGGAGTAGGTGATATATATAATACAAAGAGGGCTTACTCTGCAGGAAAAATTAAAATCGGAGCTTTCGGGTATATTGTACCACCCTGACGAAGGGTGTTACAATATACCCGAAAGCTCCGCTTTTAATATTTGTATTGGAGAGTAAGTTCTCTTTGTATTTAATCTTCATCTTGGATCTCTACGTGCTTTGACCCTTCCGGTCTCACCAGGGACTCCTCTGACCTTCCAAGAAGCCCCTCTTGTGTGTCAAGGGGCCCATTCGGCCTGTTCAGAGATTCTTCCGACCTGGCCAGGGACTGCACTGGCTGCTTTGTCGCCCTGCCGACATGCTCAGGGGCAGGGGTGGCGGATTGCGGGGCGCAGGGTACCCTCCTCCCCAGTTGAAAATCCTGGGGGGGGGGGGGGGGTGGAAGGGTCATTTTGCCCCCCAGATTGAGCAGGATAAAATCTGGGGGGGGGGGCAAAATGACCCTTATACCCCCCAGGATTTTCGACTGGGGGCATTTTGGGTACCCTGCCCCCCGCATTCTGCCGCCCCTGCTCAGGGGCCCCTCCGACCAGCCCAGGGGCCCCATCCAGTCTGGCTGGGAACTCATCCGGCATGTTCAAGGGGCCTTCCGACCGCCCAGGGACCCTTTTGGTCTAGCAAGGGGCCCCTCTGACTTGCCCAGGAGCCCCTCCGATCTGTCCAGCGACTCTTCTGGTCGAATTGCGGGTTTCTTTGTCGCCCTGCCGACATGCTCAAGAGGCCCTCTGAACTGCCGTGCTGGCCATGGGCCAATTCAGAATGATCAGGAGCCCTTCTTACCCGCCCAGGGGTCCTTTCGGTCTCTCCAGGGACCCTCGCCTTCTAAGGGGCCCTTCCGACCTGGCAAGGGACTGCGCTGGCTGCTTTGTCGCCTTGCGACATGCCCCGAGGGCTCTCCGACCTGCCCTGGGGCCCCTCCGTGCTGACTAGAGGCCCATTCGGCATGTTCAAGGGACCTTCTGACCCACCTAGTAGCCCTTTCGGTCTGGTCAGGGGCCCTCTGACCTGCACAGGGACCCTTTTAACTTCCCAGGGGCTCTCCAACCTGCTCAGGGGCCCTTATGACCTGGCAAGGGACTGCGCTGGCCGCTTTGTCGCCCTGCCGACATCCTCAGGGGCCTCTCGACCTGCCCAGGGGCCCCTCTGTGCTGGCTAGGGGCCCATTCGACGTATTCAGGGGGCCCATTCGACATGATCAGGGGCCCTCTGACCTGCTCAAGGGCCCTTTCGGTCTGGCCAGGGGCCCCTCTGACTTGCAAAGGGCTCTTTTGAACGTCCAAGGGGCCCTCTGGTCACTCACGCCCCGCCCCCCCCCCCCCCCCCTTGGCTACGTGCCTGGGTTCATTCTGCCTGTGGTTACAGTTTTAAGTAATTACCTCTTTGTGAACCGATTTCCAATTGAAACTTACCAATATATGCTTAATGATAAAACGCATTTGTTGATTGGTGGCTGGTCGGTGTTCACGCAATATATTGATTCAATTGTGACAAAGTTTGTTTGTTGTTTGCGTTGAAGTGCCGCTTAGCTAGAAATATTATTGGCTACAACTTTGTCAATTTTCATTGGATTTCCAATTGAAGATAATGTCCACACTCGTCTTGAAAATTGAAAAGGCACTCCTTTTGATGGGTGGCTAGTACCGGTAGCTGCAATATTAATTTACATCTACCACATACCGATGAACACAAACACATTTGTGGGTAGGTATATCACATTTATTTATGCACATGAACATCATGGTTGTGTTCACGCAGCGCCACTCCAACTCTACTCATAGAAGACCAAAGTGTAAACATTCACACATTTTCAATCGCGACCAATATACTCGCGAGTCGCGACCCAGCGAATGAAGTTGTTAGTGTTGCTTACATATTCTGATGCAAGGATAGGCTTTTGCCGGCATGACGTCACAACTCGTTTTGGTGACGCACGATTGTTGTGACGTCATATGTATTCATATTAATATTTTTTCCAATTATGACAAATTGGTACTTTTTCGCAAAAACGAATGTCAGAACCGTAATCAGGACACTCTCTTCCATCATTCCACGTACCTTTCCCAAGGTGTACCCCTTTAACCCACGGGTCACTGTTTTTTTTTTTAGCCCCCCCCCCCCTGATGAATATTGGGAATATCTCAACAACGAATGCAGGTATCGACGCTAAACTTTCAGTACCTTTCCGGGCATCATTTTTACACTTTCTGTGCAAAAATGAAGCAATTTCGTCAGATTTTGAAAAAATATAGTGAATTTAGTGACGTCACTACACACGATTTTGACAAAAATCAGCTAAACTTTTACAGACCGTACAAATGCCATATTTTGAGCAAAATTAAATCCGAAAACGTCAAAATATAGCAAATGGCAAGGGCTAAAATATTACTATCTCGGAATTTTAAACATTTTGTTTTTTACCCCAAAATAAAAATAATGTTTTTTTTGGGAAAAATGCCCTCAAAATCAAATTTGTCAAAGATATTTATAAAAATGGAATATATGTCGGATAACCACATATGGGCAACTACCATACCAAATTTAAAAATGATATATTTTTTACTTATGGCTATAAAGTATGGGTAAATCGTGACGTAATATTGTGAAATTGCGTTTTTTGCCTTTATTGACCGCATACAGACAAATAAATGCCAGCACTGTATTTCTGAGACAAAACTGATATAAAAACGTGCCTTTTCATTTATATTTATCCGTTTCAAATTTTTACCTTCATTGACCTGAACTTGACCTAAACTTGACACTAACTTCACGTAAATGAAGTCAGATGGTAAAATGTCTATCACTATCGAATTCTACGCGTAAAAGCATCCATAAAACATGTGCTGCATGACTTTCGTAGATATTTTGTGTATAGTGACCTTTTGTGACCTGACCTTGACCTTTATCTTTTCCAACAATCTCACTTTAGCTCATGTGGGATGTGTATCATACCTTTGACAGCACTTTGTGTGAGCATAGTCGCAATCGAAGGCTTTGGATGGCAAGTATGGTCCATAAACTCAAATACCTCGATTTTGACCTTTGACTTGACCGTGACCTGACATGTGACCTTAATTTGAAATGTGTAAGTGTGCGCTAGGTTTATCTCATTGAGCGCTTTCCAATGCCACCTTGCGTGTCCCGCTGCGATCATTGGTTCTGAAGATACCAGGGGGCTACCCCCAGTGAGTCGTGTTACATAATATACCCCAGTGACTGCCGGGTTAAAGCGTGAATGTAATACGCAATGTGCGTTGTATGGCTTACTCAACTGTGCTAAACTGTCTTGGGTCCATGGGTTCCGCCACCAGGGAGGGGGGGGGGGCGGTGTCTTTTGCCCCCCCCCCACTTTGAGCAGTGTTGATGACACTGCCCTCAAATTTCAAGCACGTCCAACAGTACACACTACACACCTCATGCACCTTCAACAGTAAGAATACAGTTATCCAGGGAATAAAATCACAATTTTCGCGCCGCTCCACGGCACAATCGCAATACACATTCAATTGTATACGGGTTAAAACAAAATGATAAATTCGCACCGTTTCGCGTCGCATTTATGTTTTGTTTATATGTTGCTACTTTCCTATATAATTGGACAAAATAGTTCGCTTTATCACTTTTTACCGCACTCTTGAACATATTTTTTTTAGAGGTCATAGAGGAACAAATGCATATCCAGGGCATAAGATTTTTTTTAAAAAAATGCGACGCTCCAAGGCGCAATTCCTTTAAGGGTTCCAGGGCTTGGGCCTAACAAATATTCGAAGTTGGTATAGCTGATTCCAAACTAGTGTCGCTGGTTCCAAAGTTGAAATGGCAGACCCCTGAGTTTACTAACTCCAGTTCCTAAAAGTTGGTATGGCCCATGCCATTCCTGCCATACTGCATTCTCCATTCTTGTAACGTACCTTTTCATCCGTTTTGTTTGGCCCTTTCAACTCTTAGGAAGGGGCCTTTCAACGCTCGGGAAGGGGGCCCTTTCGAGGCGCCCCCCCCCCCCCCCCTGGACGAAATCCTGGCTACGCGCCTGTGTGGACTGTGTTTAGTTAACAGCCATGCCACCGCAACTTAGCAGTAATGCGCATGTATAAGTTTCTCAGCTTTTGTATAAGCGGCAAGTACGCTAACTTAGACAAGTCATCTCTCTTGGCAGTGGCGTCGCCACACAATTTTGAGAGGTGGGGGAGGGCAGCCATGAAGTTTGGGGGCCAGCTCCATTGGACTAATGTTAACATCCTGCGAATATGGGGGGGGGGAGGGGCGGACTCCGGCTGGAGCGATCTTCGGGGGGGGGGGGGGGGGCAGACCCCCCCCCCCCCCCCCCCGGTGTGGCGACGCCCCTGTCTCTAGGTACCACTGACAGCAAGTAGCGAGAGTATCCCGAGGCATGTTGACAGTGGCGTACACAGGAGGGGGGGGGGGGGTTCAAAGGGCCAGCTGACCCCCGAAATTTATGAGGGGCATGCATCAAAAGGACCCATATTCTGGCCCATACCTGGCAGGGGCCCGGTCTTGGTCAGGCCTGATCGAGGCAGGGGCCCGTTTCTGGTAGGGGCCCGGTTTTGGTCAGCCCCGATAGGGGCAGGGGCCCGGTGCTGGCAAAGGCGTGATATGGGGCCCGGTCAGGACGAGGGCCTGGTCACAACGGAGCCCGCTCCTTGCAAATTATTTTATACGGGCCCCTTCCTGATAGGGGTCCGTTCCTGGTAGGGGCCCGATCGAGACAGGGACCCGGTGCTGGCAGAGGCGTGATATGGGGTCTGGTCAGGACGAGAGCTCGGTCACAACAGGGCCCGGTCCTTGCATATTCTTGATACGGTCCCGTTTCTGGTAGGGGACTGGTCTTGGTCAGGCCCGATCGAGGCAAGGGCCCGGTGCTGGCAAAGGCGTGATATGGGGCCCGGTCAGGCTTAGGGCCCGGCCAGGACCAGGGCCCGGTCACAACAGGGCCCGGTCCTTTCATATTCTTGATATTACGTGCACTTTTCTGGTTGGGGCCGGTCTTGGTCAGGTCCGATTGAGGCAGAGGCCCGGTACTGGCAAAGACGTGATACGGGGCCCGGTCAGGACGAGGGCCCGGTCACAACAGGGCCCGCTCTTTGCAAATTGTTGATACGGGTCCGTCACTGGTAGGGGCCCGTCACTGGTAGGGGCCCGTTCCTGGTAGGGGCTCGATGAAGGCAGGACCCCGATGAAGGCAGGACCCCGGTGCTGGCAGAGGCGTGATATGGGGCCCGTTCAAAAGCCCGATTCTTGCAAATTCTTGATACGGTCGGGCGGGCCCGTTTTAGTGACACAGGCCCGTTATGGGTAGGGGCCCGGTCTTGGTCAGGCCGGATCGAGACAGGGGCTCGGTGCTGGCAAAGGCGTGTATCAGGGGCCCGGTCAGGTGTAGAGCCCGGTTCCCACCATATCCCATATACTCAGCCATACATCTCGTTGATTTCATGAATCCACGTCCCCCCAACTTCAAACCTGTGGCGGAGCCCTTGCTTTGGTCATGTCATATTTAAATGCTACACCGCTGAATCCTATCAGCAGTGTCCGCTGTTTGTTTTAGGTATGCATACTTTTGCAACTGCTGCAAAACGTGCCGAAAGCTGCTGTAATAACGCTATGACCCCACCGTCCGCTGATCATCAAGGAAACTCGCGATTCCGAGCAGGGCCGTATGCCTGCCTAGTGCCTACTGCCTACCCCACACAAGTCAAAGTTTGGGTCTTGTGTATTGTCACTGAAGGAATGTGTCAACGTTAAGTTTGCGGCGAAACAATTGTAGTGGGCTAAAGATTTGCAACGATTTTCCTAAATTGGAGTGACTGACATTAAATGTGGATATTTAGTTTTTCTTATTGAAATAGTATCATCCAACACGGATTCAACGCTGATTCGTGTTGTAAGAAAACTGGGGGCCACAATAAATTATGAATTATCCATAACGTTACAACGTTATGGAAAGGTGACATTAATCCAATTTCATCACTAAAATCGTCCTATAATTTTCCCTTACGTTGTATAGGTATGAGTTGCGCCTATTGGTAACGGTGTTTCTCATAGCGGCTATCTGACCCTGAATCTAAATACAACTAAACACCTGCACAATAATTCGACAGCGGGACGGCAGCAGCTTATTGCCAAAGTCGGCCTCCCGTGTAAAGCAGCAAACTCGTGAGGTCATAATGATGCTCAAGTTGTGCTTTCTAGCATTCCCCAATCCCCATGTATTTGTGCATAACAGGCAATCCGTGATCCTTCTATCATGTGATCTGAAATGTATACGAATTCGAAACATAGCATAACTCAACTTCGGTAATCCGAGGTTAGCCTCGCATTCTCGCGTTCAACATTCCTTGCATTGAATATGAGTTTCACGACAAGGACATGGCAAGGACAAGGCAATGCGAATGTTGTCTGTTCTTTCTTTGCTTCATGGTTTTCCGAATCATGGAAAACCAAAGGCCGAGATTATAATTAATATCCAGCTGTCGGAATATACATCGAAGTTTCAAACATACAATGATACCCGTGTCTGGACAAAGTCTTGACTCAAGATCTGGGCATTGGGCAATATTTCGTAATCTATCATGAATACCTATACTGGATACTGACTACGTATACAATCTAAACTGCCTACCGACCATACCAACCGTACTGTTGCACACATCTAAGGCGCGTCGCTAAGCTTTCTGACGTCACTGGTTTGCCGTTGTTCCAGATCGCGTCTCGCGCGCTGACCGCGAGCCACGATGGAGCGGGCCCGTCGGCTGCAGATCCAGCAGCTCTGTCCCGAGCTCACCTGCCACCTCTGCCACGGCTATTTTGTCGACGCCTTCACCGTCGTCGAGTGCCTGCACTCGTGTAAGTCAGCTTGACAATCAGATTTATGTGTTTTATGTTTGAAAAACGGTTTCTACGTGGGGTGTTTAAAGTGTAATGGGTATGCTCATAGGCGTAGGAGCCGGGGGCAGTCCCCCCCCCCCCCAACATTTTGGATTTTAACATTACGCATATGGGCGTTGCATGGAAAGAATCGACTTCAGAATGCCTCCTGCCCCCCCCCCCCCCCCCCCCCACTTGAACATAGTTCCTACGCCCCTGGGTATGCTGTTTATCATGCATACATTGCTTCACTGCAAATATATATACCCGGCGTGTTATAATTTTGAGTTTCATTATTTTGGTTTTTCGGAATCACGCAAATGCTTCAAAATACAAAGTTGTTTTAATATAGTACTCTGTGTTTCATGTTTTCAGTCTGCAAATCGTGCATCATGGAGCACGTGAAGCAGACGTGCAATTGTCCGACGTGTGGCACCCAGCTGAACAAGGCGCGGCTGACGGCCGCTCTCAGGTACGTTCATTGTCCTGTCCATTTTGGAGGCGCTTATGACTCATTCAGCAATGTAAGGACATGTCACATGTAACAATATTAATCGTTAGTCAAATATGCCAATTTAGTTTGATACATACAGCTCCAGTTATCTTGCTTAATTAAAGCACAGTTTGAGTTGCTCACATATTTGTGATTTTTTGGGGGGGCATCCGAAGGACAAGGTGGGGTGGGGAGGGGTGTTTTATGGCCAAATGGCTTTGCTCAACATTGCTATATCAGCTTTCCAGAGCAATCATCCCTCTGGGATGGGATGGCCTTTGGGATGTATTTACCTAGTTCGTGCATAGGCGATGATCGCGAAACCAGTTCAGAGGTAATCCTTAGGCATAGCCATATAAACCTTTCTGTATACAGGTATACTTGAGATCTGAGCTTGTTGAACTGGTCAGGAGTGAGTGCATTCTGACAGCGACTGAGAAGATGACGCCGTGAATTTTATGATCAGGTCTTCAGAAGGCTGGCCCTTCATGGGGCTTTGCTATGACACGCAGACGAATCCCCTATTTCCCCCACAAGTGCTCTGGTGCCTTCTCAGTGGTGAACGGAATGTGTTTGTGTTAAAGGGAATGTTTCACCTTTGTATTGGTTTTGAGCTGAGATAGCCATTATCTTTGGCCGTTATTGAAATATCGAAAATACTAAGGTCGTTTTCCCCAAAACTTAGCCGTTTTTAAGCAATTTAATTTCCCATTTGCAAAATGGGATCTAGGCTAGTGCCGCCGCTGATTGGCTGACACACTTTTTCAGCCAATCCCACTTTGTCAGCCAATCAGCGGCGGTCTATAGCTCAATAATGACTTCATCATCCCAAATTTAAAACCTTAATTTGTACAAAGTTAAGTGTCTTTTCGAGAGAGCAAATATCACCATCGTTGTCAGCAGCACTTACTTCATATTTTCGACTACAACCATACAACCATTCATATTTTCGACTACAAGAAAGGTGAAACATTCCCTTTAATAGTTATTCAATATTAACAGAACTGGGGTGCATCGGTACCATCGTAGGTGTTTACTGCACATCCACTAGGACACTTCTCAGGCCGCAGGGCTCACGATGCAGTTAGTTAGCATCTGTTGTACCTAGCTTACTGCACATCCACTAGGACACTTCTCAGGCCGCAGGGCTCACGATACAGTTAGTTAGCATCTGTTGTACCTATACAGCTCCATTTACATTACTCAAGTTATCTTAGCGAGAAGGTGCCAACAAAATGTCTCTGGCACATGCCCTTGTATTTAGGCCACACAGACCCGTCGCGACGTGTGCTCGTTTCTGGCGCGTCGTGTCTGCGTCGTGCGTCAGCTCACTTTCCGTGTCCCATTTCGAATTGTCACACCATTTGGTGGCACCATTCCATTCGGAAAATTACGCCCGATGTGACTGCCAAAACGGAGGCTAATTCATCGGCCAACAAAAAGCGGCGCCGCGCGAGGCACGCTGTCACCCGTCGGCTGGCCGTTATTAAAGTTTCCTGTGAGAGACCGCAGCTCAAGGCGGGCTCGTCGACGTCGTTTTTTTGCGAGATTTTTTGCGTCTGGCGGCGGAGACCAACCGCTATTTTGTCTCCTGGAGACCTCCATATTTGTTTCTGGCGCCAGCGACTTGCCTCTGTTTTCTTGCCAGTCTAGGTCGCTGCTATCGGAACCTGCTATAGCGAAAGACAAGGAGTGAGATTGAGAGAGGGAAAGTAAAGGGGGACACGAGTCGGAGTCGGGGTCAGAGATGGAGTGGAAGTCAGAGTCAGAGTCCATCAGAGTCAGAATCGGAATCAGAATCGGAGTCAGAATCAGAATCAGAATCAGAATCAGAATCAGAATCAGAATCGGAATCGGAGCGGAGAGGGAGGGGAATCTAACGTAGAACAAGAGAGGTTTGCATTGGTCAGTTTTTGCAATGGTGTGCCATCCGTCAAACTGGTGTGCCCCTTCTCCGAGCTATCCGCCGTCCAACCGTCCACCATGGGCGCTGTACGGGGCAACCAGTCCGCGAGTCGCTGCTCGCCGCTCCGCTGCCTGTTGTGAAGCTCAGACAGACGGCGCCGGCTGCCGGTCAGACTGGGTCGCCGGCGATTTCACCGCGCGGCCGACCGTCACCGACCGTCACCGACCGTCACTGACCGTCACCGACTGTCACCGACTGTCACCGACTGTCACCGACTGACCCGCCGTCGGGCGGGGACGAGCGACACTCGGCGCCGCGACCCGGAAACCGCCGCACCGTCGGTCACCGCCGCACCGCCCTGCTCAGCCTGCGCGCGCGCGCCGGCGACGCCGCTTTAATCACGTCACGAGAGGGGAACGCCGCCTATCAATCCGGTTTAATCGTTTAATGGATACGCTCAGGTTGTTAAAGGACGAGGAAGTGGGCTGGCGGGCCAGCTGTGACGAGAAAATCAGCGTTTTCTGATGTCGTTCGCGGGCCCGAATGGAGCGTTTGTTGCCCGGAGCGTAATTGTGGGCGGTTTTGTTATGGCGTTTTTGACGAAGAGCCCGGTGCTTGTCGATACACTGGCCGATAACAGAGACACTTCAACAGTGCACGAGCTGCGGACCAGGAGAGGGGAGCCTTAAGTCAGCTCTCAGCCATCCCTAGTTTCTACCCCATGTATGCAGCGGCCTGAACTGGCGCGGCACGGCAGCACCCTTCGCAGTCACCTCGCCCTTCGGGCATCAAATGTAACGGCATTGCGCCAGAATAACGACATCCGGGTAGGGAGAATGGTATGCTGATTGTTTAGTTAGATTAATTTAAGCGTGAACTAGCGTTTACTGTCCGCCGTCAGGGAACAGAGTGAACTAATTTTCTTCCTAGTAATGTCCATCGAATGTATAAACGCTGACCTTCCCGTGTGCCATTCTCTCACCTTATTTTACTCGCCCAGCTCACTTCCCATGTCTTGTTTTACCACCTTGAATCTGAGTTCGGAATCTATGTTGTAGGAAGAATGCTTTCAATGTCCATCCATATATGTATGTAGCATGTGCTGTGTAATGTAGGCTGCACCATGTACAGGTTTTATCTGTTAGCAACAAGCGCACATTCGCTGCTGGTGCCACAAGTCTTTGGTGTGGCCGGTGAAAACATGCTCGTCTGAATCACCAATGCTTCTAACAAAAACTCGGGTTTGTTTTCCTCGTTACGAGAACGCGTGGCCAGCGCTGGACGACTGCAGGCCCCATTCGTGAATGTGGTCTTGATCTCCGGACGAGTGGTACCCCGTGTGAGCCTCCCATGTGAATCTCAGGTTTATCCAATTTCGCGGACTTGTTTGCATGTGATCCCGAGTATTGGTATCCCGAGTCTGGTGCCAAGCAAGTTTTCCTCCCTGTGTCCGGTGTGCTGGGAGTCTGAATTGGCACGGCGGCGGAGACGCTGGATTAGTGTCCGCTCGGCGCTGGATAGGTGTCTGGGGGAGGAGCGCCGAGGGCGGACGGCCGAGGGCGGACGGCCGAGGGCGGAAGCGGCTCCGTGTCGCGGCTTTGTCGCTCCGTAATTACACGAGGGCCGTCTTCGTTAGTATCGCGTGTCGGCCGCCGTGCAAAAACCGATCGCTGGCGGCCGGCCTGGCCTGGCCTGGCGTCCTCAGATCGCCGCTTGCCTGGTCTCTCTCCGGGCACGGGTCTCTCTCCGTCCCGTCCCCCGTCCCCCGTCCCTGGTCCCGTCCCCGTCCCTGGTCCTGTCCCCGTCCCTGGTCCCGGCCCGCGTCCTCCTGCCGGCGGGGCGTCTTCCTGCCGGCGGGATGGATCAGGTGACCGCGGTGGCCTGATGGCCACCCGTGTGCGGGCAGGGCTGGGAACGACCTCCGGTGGGGGCTGATCCACTCTGACAGGAACTGGTGTCTCGGGTCAGTCGGCCAGCCGCAGAGGAGGGCCAAGGTTCGTGATTTGTGGTCACGGTTTTCGTCGACGGTGGCATGTGCTGATGTACTGATTTGCGGAACAGTTCAGGTGCTGCGGCGGGACGCACGGCAAGTTCAGGTGCTGCGGCGGGACGCACGGCAAGTTAGGAGATAACACATCGTGCACGTGATTGGTGTAACGAGAAGTAATTATGACTTTCCCCGGTTATCGTTACCTGTTTTGACCCGATACTCGGCTAGCCGTAGGAACAGGGGGGGAGGAGGGGGTCCATGGTTCCCTCATTTTTCGGCCATTTTTGGGGCAAAATATTTCATTTTGCATGATGAGAACAATTGTGGTGACAAAATGTTCCCCAAGACGAGAAGAGCCCACATCTGCAAATAAATTTTCCATAGGGTTGGGTTTCTCTAAAGACGAGATCAAAGTTTCACTGGCCTCCCACTTTTCGTGGCGCTCCTACATCCCTGATACCTGATACTCTGACTCGGCAATTCATCTATGTACTGCTTCACCGAACAGCTTACAGTCCTATGTCAGTAGTGACAGGGACGTTGAGTGTCATCAGAGAATCAGCATAGAGACATTGTGGTGCCTGAATTGATCCCGTCAAGTCGAGAGCTTGTCTGAATATGCATGCCTAAAGTGTACACACCAGGGATCCCGATGTCAACCACAGCTCACTGCGGTCGACGGGGTCGGAAACTGGTTTTGCCACGATTTTGGCGGACAGAGAGAAGCCCCAGTAAACCAGTCACATTGCTAACCCACCAGAGTGTATACTCTCGAGATTCCGGTGTAACCAGACGTTGCTTCTGACCGGACCGCCCCCTCCCCCACCTGTCCCTGTTCTGTGCACTAATCACTATCTTCGCCGCAGGCCTGACCAGACGCTCCAGTCTGTTGTCTACAAACTGGTGCCGCGTCTCTTCAACGACGAAATGCAGCGGAGAAGGGCCTTCTACCAGGGCCACCCGCACAGAGGTAAGCCGATATTCCTGTAAACGCTATCCGCAGGGGCGTAGCTTCTCCAAACAAGTGGGGGGGGGGGGGGGGGCTGAGCTGGACAAAGTTTTTAAAGTACCATCAAAATCCACAAAATGCAGATTTCTCCCCAGATTTGACCCACTTCTTCGTCAAAGTTGGGGAGGGGGGGGAGCCTGAAGCCCCCAACTGAATAGGAAACTACACCTCTGGCTATCCGGAAAGAGGTAATAAAAATATCCAGCCGAAATACCTTATGAAATTGGAACCTGGACCAATGAGGCTTTGCGATGTTAGGGGCAGAATCGTTCCGTCATAAACAGGCTTTTGAAAAAGCAAGGGAGAGAAATCGAGACGCAAATTTGTCCTAGCATACTTACTGGATGATGTCACCAGGGGCGGATCCAGAACATCTGCAAGGGGGTCGGTCATCAATTGCAGTGGTGCAAATTGCACCTATACCCAAATCTGAAAACTCAACGGATTTGGTCCACTATATTTTGAGGGTTTTTGATATATTTTTTTATTTTTTTTAACGATATTTCAGCATTTTGTTTTTTAATTGACAATGTTGGCAATAGGTATTTGCAATATCAGTCGTACCCTTTCTATCATTGAAGTGCCGCGGATGGAGCTAAAATATATAATTTGTACAGTCAAGGGCGGCCCCAGACGGCTGATGAAGAATTGACCAAGAGGGAAGTCGAGGTTTGTGACCAAGGGGGGTAGAAGCGATTTTTACGAGCAACAAACCTTATGCATGCGATAAACTATTATTGCGCCGCGAAGCGGAGCCAAAATGTGAGGTTTTGAGCGTGTTGGAGAACTAATTTTTGCTATTGAAACCAGCATGCAGGGTCAAAACGAGGAAATATGTCTGGAGCAAAATGTGGCGTCAAAAGACGTTGCCCCCCCCCCCCCCCCCCCCTCCATTTAAGGCCAAAGGTGGGGCAATGGCCCCCATATCCCCCCCCCCTGCGGCCGCCAGTGTGTACAGTCTATATTAGACCCTTTTGTACTGGAAAAGAACACTGATTGGTTTGCGCCGCGTAGCGGCTGGAATTTTTGCTTTATTTGGTTTTTGTCTGAATAACTAGGCCCTAAAAAATCGAAAGGTTCTATAATCTATATGTATCAGCCCTAGGGCGACCTCAGGGCTCCTCGAGTCCAATACGTTGTTTCCTCTGATATAAAGGCACGTTGGTGCCCCTTCATAGCCCAAGGGACGGGAGGCATGAAGGGACATTTTTGGCATAATTTAGCAATTTTAATTTAGCATCATTTCGCGATTTTTCTTCTTCCTTCAGCGACGAATGCTTGTGATTTCATGGCGGCACCAGACCATTGTTTTCCTTCCTGGATTCAAGGAGGCACAGTCTACCGGTGTCTCCCCTCGCCCCACAGTGCCGCCTACCGTCACGATGGTTCCCCTGGCACACCGGCGCGGTGGTGCCCCTGGTACACCGGCGCTGTGGTGCCCTTAGTTCAAAGAACACTGAATGATTTGCGCCGCGTAGCGGCGCGGATTTTTTGGCTTTATTTTGGTGGTGCCCCGGCGCGGTGGTGCCCCCATGGCCCAAGGGGGGGGGGGGGGTCATGACCCACGTGACCCCCCACTGGATGTCACTGCCAACATTAAATGTATGAGGCTTGGACATGTTTCCGTTAGCCATTCACCCAACTGTTGCTCATATTTCCCTGGCTTTCGGTTCCTTTTCGGGATCAGGTGCGCTGCCTTAATTCACTGACTTCCTGTCATCTGAGGCCTCTTGCACCAAAAATAACCACCTGGCGAAAACCGACAAATAACCAGATTCTCTTGCGCCAACTTGCTAAAAAATAACCGCCCTGAACATGAATTATCCTGACCTGTGCTGATATGCTTGAATGTTCAGATGTCAGGTCACTGACCTGCTGCCCCTCTTCGACAGACCGCAGCCTGTCGCCGGAGCGGCGGGGGGACGTCAGCTCCCAGCAGTTTGTCTACACGCTCACGGACCCCATCAGCTTCAGCCTCGAGTTCTGCAGGTACGGCCAGCAGGCGTACTCCAGAGGTCGGCCTCCAGAGGCAGGCATAGTGTGGGATTCTCCTTAACCAGGACTCGGCACGTAGAGGCGCAGAACGGGGCAATGCTACAGCCCTCTACACATCCCTCTCGATGATAAACAGGCTGTGTCGAAGTTGACCCAGGTCGTGGGTGTTCCCTGTCCCGACCCGGTGTGTGACACCGGCGCGTGACTCGTTCCGCGGCGGCCATTTTGCGGTGTGCATTTCCGCCGGTGCACAGTGTGCACTGTTGTGTGTGATCGTGCCGCCAATGTTTGGCCCAGATACCGGCGGCTGCACGACTTGCAGCGATAAAAACCAGCAGCTGAGAGATCCAGTGACGACGTCGGTGATGGTTATCTCGTTTGCAAATTCTAGCTGAAGACCGGTGCTACTGCAGCGGAATGGGTTTCATCTCCATCTGTCAATCGTTGTCACCAATGTTAAATATCCCATGTGACTTTTCCGTAGGTTTTCTACGGGTGGATCATTTCAAATTTATCCTCAATTTGATGCATTAAAACCTATTTTATGTATCCACCAGTCAGTTACAGTCAGTGATGCAGCCATTGTAGTAAGTCTCGGCAGGTAAACAGAAGAATATGCATTGTGTTGCGACAAAAGAGGCTTGCGGTGGCAAAGGTTTGCTGCTTTCACCGCACACCTGTCTGATTCGTGTGGCTCATTTTTATTTCGCAACGGAAAAATGACATGTAAACTATCAGCTTCTGATCCAGACACACATGTCGGCATTCCACTCGAAGCCGTATGGGGAAAGAGACAATGGCGATAATCGCTCATGGCTGGACAGCGATCTCAACAGCCGATCAATGTAGACTCGGGGAAACGACGACAGGTGGCGGGCGGTACAAAACGGGACAACTTTGAGGGGAAACGTCGGCTTTGTTTATTGCGGCTTCATCCGGGAACGTTTTGAGTTTGTTAATGGAATGAATCGAGTGGGTCGTGGAAATGTGCAAACAATCAACACAACCTTCAAGTTTAAATGGCATTGATGCACTGTGTTAGGTTAGAGGCGGCTGGCACGTGTGCCGCACGCTGGCGACATGTGGGGCTAGTCTGGGAGCGGCCCGGTGCTGTTCGCCAGCTCATCTGGCACCCCTGCCGACCCTGCCGACCCGGCGGCGGGGGAGCGCGCTCATTTGGCGCGTAATTTGCTCAATTGTCGCGAGGCTCCCTGTGCAGCGCGTGCGGATAATGTGCCGGACGTGACTCCGCTGCCTCGGACGGCCCGCGCTGCCGGGCCCTGTCGCGAAACGAGCGCGACCTGACCAGCTCGGAAACGAGACCCTGGGGACGTCGCTCGCCGCTGCCTCGGACGACCCGCGCTGCCGCGAAACGACCGCGACCTGACCAGCTCGCCGCTGCCTCGGACGGCCCGCGCTGCCGGGCCCTGTCGCGAAACGCGCGCGACCTGACCAGCTCGGAAATGAGACCCTGGGGACGGCGCTCGCCGCTCCTGCACGTAGGTGTATCGCACACATTGTAATGAAAATCAATGCCTGAATCATCGGGCTCCTTGGTGGAGTTGTACGTGTTTGCCAGCGCCGACCTGACCTGCCTGTGTTTGATTTGTACGTGATACGCAGCGTGTTATGCACACGGCTGTTTGATACTTTATTCTCAGCCAATCTGCGTATCTGTCTTCATTCCGATCCCTATTAACTGGTTCCCTCGCATATTGACTTTCTCACGCACTAATCGCTGGGAAGAATGCAAATAATGGTGACCGATCGCCCGCGCATTAAAACATTAACTTCCTTCGATAAGCTAGCGGCAAAACGTGTGATGTTTGGAAGCTGTCATTTGAAAAATAGATTACAACGATCACTTCTTCATTGAATAATTACAAAACGGCAACATTCTGATTCCTTGGTTCATTCGGGCGAACGTCTGGAATCTAAATTCACTCGTCCTCACAAGTTGAGTCCAAAATTAGTTGGCGCCCGCTATATCATTAGAGCGGAAGAGCTATTACTGTACAAATCTGAATGTTTTGTTCTCGGCTCGCCTGATGGCAGTTTGCCCTTTAACATTTGCTCCTGCAGTTATCTGTCGCCGTGATACGGACGGTTATCTGTGTGCCATATCACGACCCGGCGGGACGCACGAGGCCGTCTCCGCTCCGTCAGCAGGTGGCAGCAGGGCCTGTCAGCGCCGGTGCGACACATCCTGTCACAGGGGACACCCCCCTCCCCTTACCCCGTGACGTCACACAGCGTACATACACCGGGTCACGTGACCGGCCGATGGCGGGCCGGCGGCAGCGTCATTCAGTCGTCGCTAGCGCGCCACCACCTGGCTTTTGTCGGTCCGCTCCCGTAGGGACGCCGCCGCCGCGCCTCCCCGCGCCGCTTTGGCGCGTAATTTTGGCGCCACTCGCGGCGGCGGGGCGGCGTGTTTGTATGGGGCCAGTACGCCGGACCGTGGTGCTGGCAATCAATCGCCGGCCGTGCGCGCTGTGACGTCACGTTTTTGCCGCGCCGCCGCCGCCCGTGCTCCGTGGCGCGGTTTTTTGACGCGCGCCGGTGGGGTTCAGTGACGTCACGCAGGGGGCGGCGCAGTGGGGAGGTGGTGCGGACGGTGTTTGGGCAGCGCAGCGCAGGTGCCGGCGGGCCATGGCTGGGTTGTGTGGTGGCAGCATAACGAGTCTGAAGTAATTGATTGTCACTGCCGGCAATACAGCAGTGGTAGTGCAGCAACGCTGTAACAATCTATTGATTCCAAGCCAGTTTCAAGTCGGTTCTTCCATCATCCATGTCTCCCTCTCTTCTTTTGCCTTTTGCTTTAAAAAGACGATAAAAGAAACCCTGTTTCTTACACCCATGCGGCGATGCGGAAGATAGCACGTGTTTTTAGGCCATCCATATTGTATCCATATTGTCAGACCTTAGTTTGGGCATCGGTTTGATGATTGCACTCGTATATTTTATGGTTGCAGATTGCACAATGCACATTCCAAAGAACCAAATGCATTGGTGCGCTTTATTGTTGGCAAGAAGACAATGTTAGCTACTTGCCCAATTAATTTAGCCAACGTCGATTTCAACACAAAGTTTGTTTGTTGACCCCTTGTCATTCGCATTGTTTTCCCTGCTCGTTCTCGAACTCCATTCGCCATATCACCTGCTGCCCTGATTGTTCATCATCCTGACATGTGCTTCCCCATTCCACAGCGGTTTTGGTGTTGATTTCAGTGGCGGTACATTTTTGCCATATGTTGTGGCCAGCACTCCATTTCCAATTAGAAGCGTGATATCAGCGCCAGTGTTGAGACGTTATCTGGACACAAGTGCTGCTCTGATTTTTTTTTCTCGGCTGGATACCTTTCTTTCCGAGACCGATTTCGTTCCTGGGCCAATGTCGTGCAACGAATGATGAATGTCTCCAGAAAACGTTAACAAGCCCTCAAATACAAAGCGTCGTTTACAATGAAATATGAACACCCATAAATAACCCTAACTCACTTCTGGAGGATCCCCGAAGTTGGTGACGATTTCTTTCTCACTCAGTTATTGCAAAGCCTGATAAAACGTCATATTAATTCCGTCTCTGGCCTCTGCGGAGTCGGAGTTGGAAGGAGTTTGCAATCTTCACGGGGATCGGCGTCGACTGGCCATTTATTTAGTCCGCAGTCAAAGTGGGAACCGATTAAAACGCATCGACCTCACAGCCCTGATCAATAACATACTTGGTTAATGGAAGCCTGCGAACAGGCAACCAAATCTCAATTCGATCAGCGGCGCACACACAAATACACGTGCCCTCAGCGCATGACCTGCCTACCGCAAGGTCATGTAGGCACGGGCAAATTCGACAGCTCTGACGATTGGCTGCCGCCCGATAGCCGGCGAACATCCACTCCACCGCCAGAGAGCCGGGCACGGGAGGAGCGGCTCGGCTCGGCGTCACCCATTCCGCTCCATTAGACGGGTCGGCGGCGGACCCACCAATTCCGTCGTTCCCCAAATCGCCGGGCCGCGGGACGCGCGCCGCCACTGGCCCTAAACACGCTGCCACCAGATTTATTGGCCTATAGAGCGCGCCGATCTGCATACTACGAACTGGGCGGTGCTGGCCGAGGGAGGCGCCTCGGGCGGTATGTTCGGGCGCGGGACGCATATTTGGAAATGTCGGAATACAAAATCCAGACCTATCATACTTGGGAGCCATAAGTCAGTCAAAAATATAGATATTGCTTTGAAATTCGGTTTGGGCATCGTCCATACTTAATTTTCCAATATACCTATATTCAGTTTTTTATGTTTGCAAATTTTGATTTTGTGGAAATGTTTCCAAAAAAAACATTTTTTTTCATCAAATCATATCAAATATAAAATCATATAAAAACGGAATAAATGTTGGAGAACCTAGTATGGACGATGCCCAAACCGAATGACAAAGCAATATCTATATTTTTGACTGACTTATGGCTCCCTAAGTATGATAGGTCTGGATTTTGTATTATACATTTCCAAATATGCGCGCGGGACGTACCCCTGAGTGGCCCCGCTCTGGCGGCCTTGGCCCCCGCGCAGCGCCCCGCACGGATTGAGACGGAGGGTCCCGCGCGGCGCGGCGCTGCCGGCACGTGCTCTCTCTCGGTCGCCGCGCCGGCTTGCTGCCGCCGCCGACCCGAGCGCCGGTTTTTCTGATTCGCCGGCCGGCCGGCGTTCCGTTATTGAGGAATGCCCGGCCGATTACGGGCCGGGCGGTGCAGCGGCCGGTCGGCCGGCCGGGCGGGTGTCGGGATGCCGAAAGTCGGCAGCCGGCGGGCACCGAGACAGAAGCCCGCCCGGGAGATGGGGCCGCAGATAGGTGGGCCGCGGCGGTCCGCCGGCCGCCGGCGGCGCGGTGCGGGCCGCCCCCACGCTGAGCTGAGGCACAGGCGGGGAACGTCAGGTGCGGCGGACGTCTTTATGGGGAGAATGGCGCCACGCGTGTCGAGACTGTGCGTCGCGTGCGTTCGAAAACGGCTTAATTAGCCGCCGCGACCTTGACTCGTGGGAAATATCGTGATCTGAATGAAAGCGACTGCTATTATCAGTAGGTCACTATCGGCCTTTGACCGTGCTCAGCGGCCCACCTCACACTAGCCGTCAGACGACTGGCGTTTTTCTTCTTTTTTCGAGCGCCACGACATCCAATCGGGAAGGATTGCCTCGTCTCGGCCGTTGTCTGGCGCGCTCCCTCGGTGTCTCTGAAGTCGATAACAAAGAATGTCCGGCGGCGCCCTGCCAGCAGCGGAGGAGCGTCGGTCGGGCCCAGGTCGGCTCCAGTTTTTGCAGCCGGCCTCTGGAAATCAATACAGACACACACACACACACACACACACACACACACACACACACACACACACACACACACACACACACACACACACACACACACACACACACACACACACACACACACACACACACACACACACACACACACACACACACACACACACACACACACACACACACACACACACACACACACACACACACACACACACACACACACACACACACACACACACACACACACACACACACACACACACACACACACACACACACACACACACACACACACACACACACACACACACACACACACACACACACACACACACACACACACACACACACACACACACACACACACACACACACACACACACACACACACACACACACACACACACACGCGCACCACACACGCACACGCACACACACACAGAGAGAGACCGACTGGCGGCTGAGCGGACCGACCGACCGCCAGTGTTGTGCTCCGTACTGTCGCTGGTGGCGAGTAATGCAGCTCGTGAGCAGCGCCTGACTACTGCGGATAGACCCCCCCCCCCCTTCCCCGCCGCCCGTACCCCTGTCTGTCCCCCGCCGCCCAGAGTGCAGATGTCGGCCCGGACCAACTGTCATACGGGGGGCAGAATGCAAGTAATCACATGGGGATATAAGAACTCAGCTGCGTTTCGCTGAACGATGGCCGCGCGGGAGCTCCTGTCAGGACGAGCGGCGATGCCATTCTGCAACTAACGGGGGGGGGGGGGGGGTAATGTTCGACTG
Organism: Chirona hameri; assembly: GCA_036785665.1. Taxonomy (NCBI): domain Eukaryota; kingdom Metazoa; phylum Arthropoda; class Thecostraca; order Balanomorpha; family Balanidae; genus Chirona; species Chirona hameri. Next base: position 29,432 of record JAXIVJ010015006.1, read on the forward strand.
AAGTGTCAACGGTGTGCTAACCGGACACCACAAAATGTTGACGGCCACTGGCTTTAGCCACCGTCAAAGGTTGTGTGTCCATTCAAATACAGTGGCGGATCCAGAGAGGGGATTTGTGACCATGACACCCATGGCATGGGAGCTCCCGTCAGGACGAGCATTGATATGGTTAATCCGATCAAACTACAGATAATTAATTATAAAAATAATCGCAAAATACAGAAGCATCAGTCATGTCCCGCCTAAAGTTGGGCGTGGACTAGCTGACTGGCGTTTTGCTGTGCTAGTTTAAACCAGCATTGCTGAATTTAGTAACCAGTAAGGCGCCGTAGTTGGCGATGAACGAGCGAGCGCGAAGGAAATGTATGGGAATTTCAACTCGATCGGGCAAGTAGTTTCTGAGATACAAAAAGGGTGCGCACGTGCAGAGACGCCCACCTTTGACGTGTGGGAAACTGGCGGATGAGAGGTCCCTAACCACACACCAAATTTGAACACAATCGGCTCAGCCGTTCCTGAGATATAGAATAGGGGTGTGCACGTGCGCACGTGCAGTGTGCACCCCACCCCTGAGTTGTGTGAAAGTGGCGGCTGAGGGGTCCCTAACCACACACGAAATTTGCGCATAATCTGCCCAGCCGTTGCGGAGTTATTGCGAGAAAATACTTTTCAACACCCCTCAAGCGGCACGCGCCACGCGCAGTGGTAGTCACCCACATAAGTTGGCATTGGTCTCAAACAGGGTAGGTTAGATGGGGCTGCTAAACAAAGAAGTCCGCTTGTCAATCGGACGTGCGGTTGCAGAGATATGAGCTTCTCAATAGCGTCGCCATGGGCCGGGCCGGGTCGGGCCGCTCATAATCAGATTTTTCCATACACCACGGAAGGACGAGCGCGCTCGCTCGTAATCACTAATCTGTTCATGCCCAGTCCGTTGCCGAATTCCAATGTGATCCCGGGTCCCGCCTCCCATTCTATGACCCACCCGCCTCCGTCCCCCAGTCAGGTTCGATCCTCGCTCCCGGCCGACACCCGCCTCCGTCCCCCAGTCAGGTTCGATCCTCGCTCCCGGCCGGCACTCGGGTCCGTCCCCCAGTCAGGTTCGATCCTCGCTCCCAGCCGGCACTCGGGTCCGTCCCCCAGTCAGGTTCGATCCTCGCCACCCGCCTCCGTCCCCCAGTCAGGTTCGATCCTCGCTCCCGGCCGGCACTCGGGTCCGTCCCCAGTCATGTTCGATCCTCGCCACCCGCCTCCGTCCCCAGTCAGGTTCGATCCTCGCTCCCGGCCGACACCCGCCTCCGTCCCCCAGTCAGGTTCGATCCTCGCCCTGGTCACCGCTCGGGTCCGTTTCTGGCTCCCGCCTCCCGCCCGGGTCCGTTTCTGGCTCCCGTCTCCCGGACCCTTCTGGCTCCCGTCTCCCGCCCGGGTCCGTTTCTGGCTCCCGTCTCCCGCCCGGGTCCGTTTCTGGCTCCCGCCTCCCGCCCGGGTCCGTTTCTGGCTCCCGTCTCCCGCCCGGGTCCGTTTCTGGCTCCCGTCTCCCGCCCGGGTCCGTTTCTGGCTCCCGCCTCCCGCTCGGGTCCGTTTCTGGCTCCCGCCTCCCGCCCGGGTCCGTTTCTGGCTCCCGCCTCCCGCCCGGGTCCGTTTCTGGCTCCCGCCTCCCGCTCGGGTCCGTTTCTGGCTCCCGCCTCCCGCCCGGGTCCGTTTCTGGCTGTTTCTGGCTCCCGCCTCCCGCCCGGGTTTGATGTTGGCTTCTGTTGCCGCCAATCAGCCCGTTTCCTAATCCTCTCTGGCAGCCACTCTGCTGTACCAACATTCGGACGTCACCGGGTTTTCTCTACCTTCGGTGTTTGCATCCCGCCACGATTAATTAGCCTTAGCGTCTGTCCCCGCGTCCCGACGTCCCGTCCCCGGCACGAGGTGAACATCCCAGGCGGCTGTTCTTGCGGCGTGTTCAGCATGTTCTGCGGGCTGCGTCCCGTCCCCGGCACGAGGTGAACATCCCAGGCGGCTGTTCTTGCGGCGTGTTCAGTGTGGTCTGCGGGCTGAGCCGACGCGGAGGTGTGTTTACGCCTCGGAAGGGATTTGGCGGTGTCGTCGCGTGCAGAATCTGGTCGCCCAAGGCGTGCTCACTGCTCACGTGCTGCAGTACGTGCCAGACAGGGTATCAGCGATGAGTGTGTTGCGCCGACACTGTATGACGTGAGGGCCGCCAGTCGGCACTGCCTGGTACACAGCGCAGCTGTTTTATTCAGTCATCGACCACGATACTCCTATAGTAATGTGCTTAGCGATAATGGCAAACGAAGTCGTGACTGCAGTTACCACGATTAATGTCGCTTTGCTAGGTTTTAGTGTCGGATGAGGAGTTATCCACTTCATCAGGGTATCGTGTTCTGATGATGAGTTGCATTGATTCGTAGCTCCAAATCGGTGTCGTTGGCGTCGATGCTGAGCACAGTCGGGAAAAACAACGATAGCATTCGCTTCAACGCATCGCCATCAATCGTTCTAGTTTTCGACCAATGAACCTTCTGGATGCGACTTGCGAGCAGTACAGGCGATCCCGAACTTAACTCTTAACCCTTGTTTTCCCAGAAGCGGAGCTGGGAACGATGAGAAGACGAACCTTCCTGCGGTTCGCTACTTCCAGGCTCGGCCGGGCTCGGTGTGAGTCACCTGAAGAAGCTGCTGCACCTGAAGCACGGACTGCGGCCGCGTGATGCCAAGGTGGGTACACCTCTGGTTCAGGGGGAGAGGACATGGACTGGATCCACGTGCTCCTCAGGTGTTTGGCGTGGCTGTTCAGAAACTCGGTGAGGGAGGTGGCACGGACTGGGCCCGCGTCCTGCTCAGGTGGGTACACCGAGGGCCGTATACTACACCTCAGCGGTACACCTCAGCGGTACACCTCAGCGGCTCGTGGAGAGGGGATGGGAGGGGAGGACCCGGCAGCTGCCGGGTGGCCAATCACACGCGCTCGGGCCGCCCCCTTTGTAATTCCATCTCGCCCACCTTGATGGGCCGAGTCGGCTTTGTTATCCCATCAAGACGGCGGCACGCAGTCTGGCGGAATCCGCTTCAGCTGTTAGCGGCTGTTTTGTCAGCGGGGCTCGCCCGTCCCCCCATCCTCCGGCGGCACGACCCTCCCCCGGCGCACCCGACGGCCCTCCCCCGGCGCACCCGTGCTGTTGCTGCGCTCGATTGTGAATCGAAGCGCTCTGTCGCTCATGGTCGACGTTCGTTTTTTCTTCACAGATTGATATCCTGTACGCGGGAAATATTCTGTCGGATGAGCTGATCATCATGGATGCCGCATACATGTACAACTGGGATCGGGTAAGTAATCGCTGAAGTTATCGGCGATGTGCGTGAAATCGCAAAAAGGTT
>JAXIVJ010015007.1:0-2500 GCA_036785665.1 Chirona hameri
TTGCTGATGATGTTGCTGATGATGTTGCTGTGATGTTGCTGATGATGTTGCTGATGATGTTGCTGATGATGACGTGAGACGGTGTGTATGCCCGGAGGCGGTGTTGTATGCCGGAGTCGGTGTTGTATGCCCGGAGGCGGTGTGAGTATGCCCGGAGGCGGTGTTGTATGCCGAGGTGTTTGTATGCCCGGAGGCGTGTGGTATGCCCGGAGGCGGTGTTGTATGCCCGGAGGCGGTGTTGTATGCCTGAGGCGGTCTGGTATGCCGGAGGCGGTGTAGTATGCCGGAGGTGTTGTATGCCCGGAGGCGGTGTGGTATGCCGGAGGCGGTGCAGTATGCCCGGAGGCGGTGTTGTATGCCTGGAGGCGGTGTGGTATGCCCGGAGGCGGTGTAGTATGCCGGAGGCGGTGTTGTATGCCCGGAGGCGGTTGGTATGCCGGAGGCGTACAACACCGCCTCCGGGCATGATGATGATAATGATGATGTTGATGATGATGTTGATGATGATGTTGCTGATGTTGATGTTGCTGATGATGTTGCTGTTGATGTTGCTGATGATGTTGCTGATGATGTTGCTGATGATGTTGCTGATGATGATGGATGATGATGATGATGATGATGATGATGATGATGATGATGATGATGATGATGATGATGATGATGATGATGATGATGATGATGATGATGATGATGATGATGATGATGATGAAGATGATGATGATGATGATGATGATGATGTTGCTGATGATGATGTTGCTGATGATGATGTTGCTGATGATGATGATGTTGATGATGTTGCTCATGATGTAGTGATGATGTTGCTGATGATGTTGCTGATGATGTTGATGATGATGTGATGATGCTTGATGATGATGTTGATGATGATGTTGATGATGATGTTGATGATGATGTTGATGTTGATGTTGATGATGATGTTGATGATGATGTTGATGATGATGTTCATGATGATGTGATGTTGATGATGTTGATGATGATGTTGATGATGATGTTGATGATGATGTTGATGATGATGTTGCTGATGATGTTGCTGATGATGTTGCTGATGATGTTGCTGATGATGTTGCTGATGATGTTGCTGGTGATGTTGCTGATGATGTTGCTGATGATGTTGCTGATGATGACGTGAGACGGTGTGGTATGCCCGGAGGCGGTGTTGTATGCCCGGAGGCGGTGTTGTATGCCCGGAGGCGGTGTGGTATGCCCGGAGGCGGTGTTGTATGCCCGGAGGCGGTGTTGTATGCCCGGAGGCGGTGTGGTATGCCCGGAGGCGGTGTTGTATGCCGGAGGCGGTGTTGTATGCCCTGAGGCGGTCTGGTATGCCCGGAGGCGGTGTAGTATGCCCGGAGGCGGTGTTGTATGCCCGGAGGCGGTGTGGTATGCCCGGAGGCGGTGCAGTATGCCCGGAGGCGGTGTTGTATGCCCGGAGGCGGTGTGGTATGCCGGAGGCGGTGTAGTATGCCCGGAGGCGGTGTTGTATGCCCGGAGGCGGTGTGGTATGCCCGGAGGCGGTGTAGTATGCCCGGAGGCGGTGTTGTATGCCGGAGGCGGTGTGGTATGCCGGAGGCGGTGTAGTATGCCCGGAGGCGGTGTTGTATGCCCGGAGGCGGTGTGGTATGCCCGGAGGCGGTACAACACCGCCTCCGGGCATGATGATGATAATGATGATGATGATGATGATGATGATGATGATGATGATGATGATGATGATGATGATGATGATGATGATGATGATGATGATGATGATGATGATGATGATGATGATGATGATGATGATGATGATGATGATGATGATGATGATGATGATGATGATGATGATGTTGCTGATGATGATGTTGCTGATGATGATGTTGCTGATGATGATGTTGTGAGTTGATGATGTTGCTGATGATGTTGCTGATGATGTGCTGATGATGTTGCTGATGATGTTGATGATGATGTTGATGATGATGTTGATGATGATGTTGATGATGATGTTGATGATGATGTTGCTGATGATGTTGCTGATGATGTTGCTGATGATGTTGCTGATGATGTTGCTGGTGATGTTGCTGATGATGTTGCTGATGATGTTGCTGATGATGACGTGAGACGGTGTGGTATGCCCGGAGGCGGTGTTGTATGCCCGGAGGCGGTGTTGTATGCCCGGAGGCGGTGTGGTATGCCCGGAGGCGGTGTTGTATGCCCGGAGGCGGTGTTGTATGCCCGGAGGCGTGTGGTATGCCCGGAGGCGGTGTTGTATGCCGGAGGCGGTGTTGTATGCCCTGAGGCGGTCTGGTATGCCCGAGGCGGTGTAGTATGCCCGGAGGCGGTGTTGTATGCCCGGAGGCGGTGTGGTATGCCCGGAGGCGGTGCAGTATGCCCGGAGGCGTTGTTGTATGCCCGGAGGCGGTGTGGTATGCCCGGAGGCGGTGTAGTATGCCCGGAGGCGGTGTTGTATGCCCGGAGGCGGTGTGGTATGCCCGGAAGCGGTGTAGTATGC
>JAXIVJ010015007.1:7500-12500 GCA_036785665.1 Chirona hameri
GGTATGCCCGGAGGCGGTGTTGTATGCCCGGAGGCGGTGTTGTATGCCCGGAGGCGGTGTGGTATGCCCGGAGGCGGTGTTGTATGCCCGGAGGCGGTGTTGTATGCCCGGAGGCGGTGTGGTATGCCCGGAGGCGGTGTTGTATGCCCGGAGGCGGTGTTGTATGCCCTGAGGCGGTCTGGTATGCCCGGAGGCGGTGTAGTATGCCCGGAGGCGGTGTTGTATGCCCGGAGGCGGTGTGGTATGCCCGGAGGCGGTGCAGTATGCCCGGAGGCGTTGTTGTATGCCCGGAGGCGGTGTGGTATGCCCGGAGGCGGTGTAGTATGCCCGGAGGCGGTGTTGTATGCCCGGAGGCGGTGTGGTATGCCCGAAGCGGTGTAGTATGCCGGAGGCGGTGTTGTATGCCCGGAGGCGGTGTGGTATGCCCGGAGGCGTACAACACCGCTCCGGGCATGATGATGATAATGATGATGATGATGATGATGATGATGATGATGATGATGATGATGATGATGATGATGATGATGATGATGATGATGATGATGATGATGATGATGATGATGATGATGATGATGATGATGATGATGATGATGATGATGATGATGATGATGATGATGATGATGATGATGATGATGATGATGATGATGATGATGATGATGATGATGATGATGATGATGAGATGATGTTGCTGATGATGATGTTGCTGATGATGATGTTGCTGATGATGTTTGTTGATGATGTTGCTGATGATGTTGCTGATGATGTTGCTGATGATGTTGATGATGATGTTGATGATGATGTTGATGATGATGTTGATGATGATGTTGATGATGATGTTGCTGATGATGTTGCTGATGATGTTGCTGATGATGTTGCTGATGATGTTGCTGATGATGTTGCTGGTGATGTTGCTGATGATGTTGCTGATGATGTTGCTGATGATGACGTGAGACGGTGTGGTATGCCCGGAGGCGGTGTTGTATGCCGGAGGCGGTGTTGTATGCCCGGAGGCGGTGTGGTATGCCCGGAGGCGGTGTTGTATGCCCGGAGGCGGTGTTGTATGCCCGGAGGCGGTGTGGTATGCCCGGAGGCGGTGTTGTATGCCCGGAGGCGGTGTTGTATGCCCTGAGGCGGTCTGGTATGCCCGGAGGCGGTGTAGTATGCCCGGAGGCGGTGTTGTATGCCCGGAGGCGGTGTGGTATGCCCGGAGGCGGTGCAGTATGCCCGGAGGCGGTGTTGTATGCCCGGAGGCGGTGTGGTATGCCCGGAGGCGGTGTAGTATGCCGGAGGCGGTGTTGTATGCCCGGGAGGCGGTGTGGTATGCCCGGAGGCGGTGTAGTATGCCCGGAGGCGGTGTTGTATGCCCGGAGGCGGTGTGGTATGCCCGGAGGCGGTACAACACCGCCTCCGGCATGATGATGATAATGATGATGATGATGATGATGATGATGATGATGATGATGATGATGATGATGATGATGATGATGATGATGATGATGATGATGATGATGAAGATGATGATGATGATGATGATGATGATGATGATGATGATGATGATGATGATGATGATGATGATGATGATGATGATGATGATGATGATGATGATGATGATGATGATGATGATGATGATGATGTTGCTGATGATGATGTTGCTGATGATGATGTTGCTGATGATGATGTTGTTGATGATGTTGCTGATGATGTTGCTGATGATGTTGCTGATGATGTTGCTGATGATGTTGATGATGATGTTGATGATGATGTTTATGATGATGTTGATGATGATGTTGATGATGATGTTGATGATGATGTTGATGATGATGTTGATGATGATGTTGATGTTGATGATGATGTTAATGATGATGTTGATGATGATGATGATGATGATGATGATGATGATGATGATGATGATGATGATGATGATGATGATGATGATGATGATGATGATGATGATGATGATGATGATGATGATGATGATGATGATGATGATGATGATGATGATGATGATGATGATGATGATGATGATGATGATGATGATGATGATGATGATGATGTTGCTGATGATGTTGCTGATGATGTTGCTGATGATGTTGCTGATGATGTTGATGATGATGTTGATGATGATGTTGATGATGATGTTGATGATGATGTTGATGATGATGTTGCTGATAATGTTGCTGATGATGTTGCTGATGATGTTGCTGATGATGTTGCTGATGATGTTGCTGGTGATGTTGCTGATGATGTTGCTGATGATGTTGCTGATGATGACGTGAGACGTGTGGTATGCCCGGAGGCGGTGTTGTATGCCCGGAGGCGGTGTTGTATGCCCGGAGGCGGTGTGGTATGCCCGAGGCGGTGTTGTATGCCCGGAGGCGGTGTTGTATGCCCGGAGGCGGTGTGGTATGCCCGGAGGCGGTGTTGTATGCCCGGAGGCGGTGTTGTATGCCCTGAGGCGGTCTGGTATGCCCGGAGGCGGTGTAGTATGCCCGGAGGTGGTGTTGTATGCCCGGAGGCGGTGTGGTATGCCCGGAGGCGGTGCAGTATGCCCGGAGGCGGTGTTGTATGCCCGGAGGCGGTGTGGTATGCCCGGAGGCGGTGTAGTATGCCCAGAGGCGGTGTTGTATGCCCGGAGGCGGTGTGGTATGCCCGGGAGGCGGTGTAGTATGCCCGGAGGCGGTGTTGTATGCCCGGAGGCGGTTTGTATGCCCGGAGGCGGTACAACACCGCCTCCGGGCATGATGATGATAATGATGATGTTGATGATGATGTTGATGATGATGTTGCTGATGATGTTGCTGATGATGTTGCTGATGATGTTGCTGGTGATGTTGCTGATGATGTTGCTGATGATGTTGCTGATGATGTTGCTGATGATGACGTGAGACGGTGTGGTATGCCCGTTTGCGGTGTTGTATGCCCGGAGGCGGTGTTGTATGCCCGGAGGCGGTGTGGTATGCCCGGAGGCGGTGTTGTATGCCCGGAGGCGGTGTTGTATGCCCGGAGGCGGTGTGGTATGCCCGGAGGCGGTGTAGTATGCCCGGAGGCGGTGTTGTATGCCCGGAGGCGGTGTGGTATGCCCGGAGGCGGTGTAGTATGCCCGGAGGCGGTGTTGTATGCCCGGAGGCGGTGTGGTATGCCCGGAGGCGGTACAACACCGCCTCGGGCATGATGATGATAATGATGATGATGATGATGATGATGATGATGATGATGATGATGATGATGATGATGATGATGATGATGATGATGATGATGATGATGATGATGATGATGATGATGATGATGATGATGATGATGATGATGATGATGATGATGATGATGATGATGATGATGATGATGATGATGATGATGATGATGATGATGATGATGATGATGATGATGATGATGATGATGATGATGATGATGATGATGATGATGATGATGATGATGATGATGATGATGATGATGATGATGATGATGATGATGATGATGATGATGATGATGATGATGATGATGATGATGATGATGATGATGATGATGATGATGATGATGATGATGATGATGATGATGATGATGATGATGATGATGATGATGATGATGATGATGATGATGATGATGATGATGATGATGATGATGATGATGATGATGATGATGATGATGATGATGATGATGATGATGATGATGATGATGATGATGATGATGATGATGATGATGATGATGATGATGATGTTGCTGATGATGATGTTGCTGATGATGATGTTGCTGTTGATGATGATGTTGATGATGATGTTGCTGATGATGTTGCTGATGATGTTGCTGATGATGTTGATGATGATGTTGCTGGTGATGTTGCTGATGATGTTGCTGATGATGTTGATGATGATGTTGCTGGTGATGTTGCTGATGATGTTGCTGATGATGTTGCTGATGATGTTGCTGATAATGACTTGAGACGGTGTGGTATGCCCGGAGGCGGTGTTGTATGCCCGGAGGCGGTGTTGTATGCCCGGAGGCGGTGTGGTATGCCCGGAGGCGGTGTAGTATGCCGGAGGCGGTGTTGTATGCCCGGAGGCGGTGTGGTATGCCCGGAGGCGGTGTAGTATGCCCGGAGGCGGTGTTGTATGCCCGGAGGCGGTGTTGGTATGCCCGGAGGCGGTGTAGTTTGCCCGGAGGCGGTGTTGTATGCCCGGAGGCGGTGTGGTATGCCCGGAGGCGGTGTAGTATGCCCGGAGGCGGTGTTGTATGCCCGGAGGCGGTGTGGTATGCCCGGAGGCGTTACAACACCGCCTCCGGGCATGATGATGATGATAATGATGATGATGATGATGATGATGATGATGATGATGATGATGATGATGATGATGATGATGATGATGATGATGATGATGATGATGATGATGATGATGATGATGACGATGAAGATGATGATGATGATGATGATGATGATGATGATGATGATGATGATGATGATGATGATGATGATGATGATGATGATGATGATGATGATGATGATGATGATGATGATGATGATGATGATGATGATGATGATGATGATGATGATGATGATGATGATGATGATGATGATGATGATGATGAAGATGATGATGATGATGATGATGATGATGTTGCTGATGATGATGTTGCTGATGATGATGTTGCTGATGATGATGTTGTTGATGATGTTGCTCATGATGTTGATGATGATGTTGCTGATTATGTTGCTGATGATGTTGATGATGATGTTGATGATGATGTTGATGATGATGTTGATGATGATGTTGATGATGATGTTGATGATGATGTTGATGTTGATGTTGATGATGATGTTGATGATGATGTTGATGATGATGTTCATGATGATGTTGATGTTGATGATGATGTTGATGATGATGTTGATGATGATGTTGATGATGATGTTGATGATGATGTTGCTGATGATGTTGCTGATGATGTTGCTGATGATGTTGCTGATGATGTTGCTGATGATGTTGCTGGTGATGTTGCTGATGATGTTGCTG
>JAXIVJ010015008.1:0-22500 GCA_036785665.1 Chirona hameri
TTTATTGGATTCTTTGATCGAGGATGGTCCACCGACTACAAAACCCACTTCCAAGCCTCCGAAGTCTTCAAATCAAAGTACTCCAAATCTTCCAAAAAAATATTACATGGCGACCAATCCGAAGCTATATAATAGTTGATGTTAATTCTCCACGGTTGCATACAATATACAGGAAAAGACTCAACCACGACAGGATACCTACTCGACTTCACTTCGGCTTCTGCATCAATTTGGAAAATTACCTCGATGTTTTTTTAATTTTCTTGGGCCCTGCTCGATCTGTCGTCAACACGTTTGTCAGCTGGAATGCGTGACGTCAGTGTCTACTTGTTTTGCGTCTACTTATCTGCGAGTACCTACGGAAATGGCGCAGCAATGAGAACCTCCTCCATACAAAATAATGCACTTCATCTATAAATCGACGATAATTTCAGTTAAAATGTGTTTATCTCTTTTCAAGTCATTTCATAATCAAATACTACAAAACTGTAATACATTTTCATCAGAAATCATTCAAACAATTTAGCGATTTAGTACCGCTTTCTCTCTCTGTTGACGGGCTTTGAGGCCCCGGTAGCCGGCGCGCGACGTAACGAGTCATGTGACGTGACGTCACGTGACGTAGGCAGCAGGGATGTCGACACGCGAACAAAACTGGTGCGACTTTTTGCTCGGGGGGCGGCACCTAGCATGGGGGCGGCACCTGACAAGGGGTGCATACACGTTCAAATTTGTTTCTTTCCAGGTTTTTGTCAAGCGAAAAAATTTCGATACCCTACCTGACCGTAAACAGCCGATCGTATTTTATCTTATCTTCGTTAACATTTCGGTACGTAGGGTTTTCGTGACCGTAAGTTTAACTAGCCCGTCCAGCTCCAACTCCAAAGTAGGTATAACAAATCTTTTTGGGCATTCGTCCATTAAATTAGGTGCATTGTCGTCGCTGCCGCTGAATGAAGGTCATCCTGGCAATATGTTAAATCAAGCGCTGAAGGGAATCAACTACACCATGTCAGTTGCCGGATACATTTTTGAGGTTTTCAGCTGAGCGCTCTGCCAACTGGGCTCATGAGTGGTCTGTGGCGGGCTGTTCTGCAAACATTATTACGGTTTTAGAGCAGCCGTTCGCCGTTGTATCTATTTATAACTAATTATTTGCCTGTTGGATTGCATCTCGGTACAGTGTTTCCCAGAGATTCGTGCTTAAAATGCATGCCAATCTTATATTGTCACTTATACATCACTGCCACGCCGAACTACCGCCGTCTGGCATGTGAGTGAATCCTCTCCGAATACATGCACGAACGCTGCTCCTTGAGTATCACCTTTCCAGGACTCCCGCTCAGGACTCCCGCTCTTCGGAACATTTCACCCTAGTGCTTTTTAGCCATCACCGAACACTCTCCTCCGAGTATCGTCCTCTGCCACGAACGCCTTCACCACCCTCTCCACGTCGACCTGGTCCAGAAGCGACTGATGGATGTGGCAGACAAGGAGATCTGAGAGACGCCTCTCACCCATGCTGTTCCGCAGCCACGTCTTCAATCTGCGAAGTTTGCTGAAGCTCCGTTCAGCCTCAGCCGATGCACGGGGACGCACCGTACACCGTACACCGTACACCGTACACCGTACACCGTACACCGTACACCGTACACGCACCGTCCAACAGCCTAGCTGTTTCGGCATACAGGTTCTTCAGGATAGGGGGCGAGACGGCCACACGCTGCCCCGGTCCTGCTGAGGGTGAGACGGCCGTTCGCTGCCCCGGTCCGGCTGATGGGCGAGACGGCCGTTCTCTGCCCCGGTCCGACTGAGGGGTGAGACGGCCATGCCCTCCCTCAGCCCCCCGGTCCGGCTGAGGGAGGAGACGGGCATACGCTGCCTTGATCTGGCTGAGTGGCGAGACGGACATACGCTGCCCCGGCCCGGCTGAAGGGTGAGACGGTGGGTACGCTGCTCTGGTCTGGCTGAGGGGTGAGACGGCCATACGTCGTTGTGTCTGGAAATGTTGCAAATGGCATTGTTTGGCTTAATGTTCAAGATATGCTTTAAAAAAAACTTTAAAGAAACCAAATATTTCTTGCAACATAACTTGCTTGCTGACTGACTTGCAACATAACTTACGTATCTAACGGCGACGACTACAAATTGCCGCTCTCGTCAACACCCGTCAAAAGACCGCAAAACGCTCGAAAGCGCAGCTGCGGCGACGGGGCGACTGCACGACTGGACCACAGCACCAGTGACGTCGTCGCTAATGCTGTGCCGCTTGGCAGCCGATACATAGGGAATCCCGGGATGACACCCCCTGGGCATATACACCCCCTTCCATAAGCATAACAATAGCATCACGAAACAACTACAAGGAAGCGTTGCGTTTTGTTTGCCGCAATCTGATTAAAAACTGTGCTTTAAAAAAATGGCAGCGCTCCCGTCAATTGTTTTGCCCCGTAATTACTAACATGTTATTGATAACTGATTGTAGTTAAAAGCAGGGGCGCAGCCAGCCCTTCAAAAAGGGGGTAGCAAGCACCTGGGAGAGGCCCCCACCCCCCCCCCCAAAAAAAAAAAATACCCCTGGATATGCAAAACTGTACGGATTTCGGCCACTTTATTTTGTGAGGCCCCCTTTTTAAAAAAAAAATCTTCGTCTACTTTTGATGAGCTGGATTGGACCAGGACCCTCAGTAGGCATTGTACTGAGCGCATTACTAATGTGTATTGCTACGTACAGGAGATAAAACCTATCTTAGCTGACAACAGGTGGGGGTCGGCTTTTGGGTGCGGGGGCGGCCGAAATGACAAAAAATGTACCCCCATCTTGATACGTGTATTAAAGTCTTTGCAGCATTTTTTTGTGGATTTTCATGTTATAAAGGTAGGTAGGTATGTACTTGTTAGTTAGCGGCGCGAAGCGGCGCGAAATTTTTACGGTTTTGCCTGATAAAACCCAGAAATATAGGTTAGAGGATAATAAGCTAAAAATGATATTCATTCAATTCAGCGTTACGACGAACCGATGACGACGACTAAGGCTTCGTTATGACGATGACTACCGATGTGACGCCGCGAAGCGGCGTGAAAATTTTAATTTTAGGTCCTGGAAACCGAAATGTTAATATTGGAACCAGACGATGAGGCGAGATGGCTTGGGGAGATGGTCCTGGCCTGTTTCCACTATTAGCTCTTCGGTCCAGCGAATTGTGCACCGTTGGAGCAGCTTCCGGGTGCCGATCTCCTCGTCCTTGCGTTCGCGTCGCCTTTTTCGGAACTCGGCATACTAGCTAAACATGTAGCCTGCTTGAAACTTAGAAGTTAATATTTTATGAAGGGTATGGGCCCTGGGGCCAACAATTAACGCCAAGGAGAGCCTCAGCCAGACACTTCATTAAATTCTTTTTCCCATTTTCAAAATTTGTATAAACAATTGCGAAACTTGTGTCATGCCGCGAAGCAGCGCGAAATTTGCCAGTTTTGACACTAGATAGTTGGATTTGTACTGCACTGCAAAGGGAATTTCTACGATAAATTGTTATTTTCCCCTCAAAAAGTGTGTGTGTATGTGGAGGGGGGTCGACCCTCCCCCTTCTAAAAGTGGGGGAGTTTGCCCAGACCTCCCCCGACCCTCCCATCGGCGACGCCCCTGGCTGGCAAATATTGCAGCACACAACACTCTCCTGAGAGGATTTTTTTAAAATTGTTTTGTACTACCATCACCCCGAATTCAAAAACGCATCAGACTTATCAAATAACCATTTTGAAACCCAAGAAAACATTGCACCAGGAGGGTCATAGTACAACACATTACCGTTCATTATGACTGCGCCGACCACGGACAGCAGGCGCTCCAGCTATAGCAGGCGCTCCAGGCGACGGCTAGCAACCCCTGGGCAGGCTCGAGGGCCCCGTTCACAGACTCAATGGCTCGCTCGATAAGCTTGAGAGGGCCCTGAACAGACTCAAAGGCCCCTTGGCAAGCCGAGAGGCCCTAAGCAGACTCTAATAGCCCCTGGGCTCGAGAGGCCCCTGGGCAGGTTCGAGAGGCCCCTGAACAGGATCAATGGACCATTGGGAAAGATAGAGAGGCCCCTGAACAGACTAATGGCCCCTAGGCAGGTTCAAGAGGCCCTTGAACAGACTCAATGGGCAAGCTCGAGAGGCCCCTGGGCAGGTTCGAGAGGCCCCTGAACAGACTCAATGGGCGCCTGGGCAAGCTGGAGAGGCCTCTGGGCAGGCTCTAATTGAGGGCAGGAGAGCCTGAGGGCTGGGCAGGCTCTAATTGAGGCCTCTCGAACCTGGGCAGGTTCGAGAGGCCCCTGATCAGACTCCATGGTCCTCTGGGAAAACTAGGATGGGCCCCTGGGCAGGTTCAAGAGGCCCCAAAACAGACTATAATGGCCCCCTGGCCAGACTCGAGAGGCCCCTGAACATACTCAATGGGCCCCTGGACATGCTCGAGAGGCCACTGGGCAGGTTTGTTGGGCTGTAGGTGGACTCAATTGGCCCCTGGACAAGTGGACATGCTCTAGAGGCCCCTGGGAAGGTTTTTGGGCCCCTGAGTGGGCTCAATGGGCCCCAGGGCATGCTTGAAAGGTCCCTGGGCATGTTTTTGCGCCCTTGAGTGGGCTCAATGGGCCCATGGACATGCTCGAGAGGCCCCTGGACAGTTTTTGGGCCCCTCGGTGGGCTCAATGGGCCCCTGGACATGCCCAAGAGGCCCCTGGGCCGGCTTCGAAAGCCCTCCAGTGTCTCTGAGGGTCCTTGACATGCATTGGAGTGACCCTTGCCTAGTTTGAGGGCTCCTCTGTGACTTTTTGAAAGCCATTTAGCTAATGCAAATGGTATCTGGGCCAATCTCGGCGGGGCCCCCTGTGACCTGTAAGGGGGGGGGGGGAATTGCTCCCCTTGCCCCCCCCCCCCCTTGGCGGCGCCCCTGGTTAAAAGGAAACAGCTGTTAGCTTCTTGATTCATTTTCAAGTCTTATGAATTACTACGTCGAGTTGTTTAAAGGAAATGTTTCACCTTTGTATCACGGGTGGAGTTCCCTATTCAAATGGTGGGGCGACTTCCCCACCTACTTTGTGTTTTGTCCCACCAACTTTTGTCAGATTTGAAGATTTCCTGGCGTTGAAATGGCCATTTTCACCTGAACCATTGAAAACAACCAGTCTATATGACATTTTGCCCCACCAACTTTTTCTGAAAAGCTCCACCCATGCTTTGTATTGGTTTTGAACTTAGATAGCCATTATCTTTGGCCGTTATTGAAATGTCGAAAATACGAATGCCATTTTCACAAAAACTTAGCCGTTTTTAAGCAATTTAATTTCCCATTTGCAAAATGGGGTCTAGGCTAGTGCCGCCGCTGATTGGCTGACAGCCACTTTTTCACCGAATCCCACCTTGTCAGCCAATCAGCGGCGGTCTACAGCTCAATAATGACATCATCCCAAATCGAAAACCTGAATTTGTATAGAGTTAAGTGACTTTTAGAGAGAAAAAATATCACCATCGTTTTCAGCAACACTTACTTAATATTTTCAACTACAACCAGCGTATATTTTCTGAAGGGGCAGCACCTGGCTGAAAGGGCGGCACCTTGCTGAAGGGGAGGCACCTAGCTGAGGGGCGACACCTGGCTGAAGGGGCGGTACCTTTCTGAAGGGGCGGCACCTGGCTGAAGTGGCGGCACCTGGCTGAAGGGGCAGCATCTTCTGAAGGGCGGCACCTGATGAAGGGGCGGCACTTGGCTGAAGGGGTGGCACCTTGCTGAAGGGGCGGCACCCGGTTGATGGGGCGGCATCTTTTTGAGGGGCAACACCTAGCTCAAGGGCGGCATCTTTCTGAGGGGGCGGCACCTGGCTGAAGGGGCGGCACCCGGTTGAGGGGCGGGATCTTTTTGAGGGGCAACACCTGACTGAAGGGCGGTTTCTTTCTGAGGGGCGGCACCTGGATGAAGGGGTGGCACCCCTCTGAAGGGGCGGCACCCGGATGAAGGGGCAGCATCTTCTGAGGGGCGGCACCTGCTGAAGGGGCGGCACCTGGCTGAAGGGGCGACATCCGGTTGAGGGGGCGGCATATTTTTTAGGGGCAACACCTGGCTGAAGGGCGGCATCTTTCTGAGGGGGCGGCACCTGGCTGAAGGGGCGACACCTGGCTAAAGGGGCGGCATCTTTTGAGGGACGGCACCTGACTTGGGTGGCGTCCGTTCAGTTGCGGCACTTGGTATGTGACGGCGCCTCATCGAGGGCGGCACATTGGGACGGTGGCGGCACATTGGGACGTCCAAAAAAGTGGTGCGACTAGTCTGAATGGTCTGTTAGGCATCGACGCCCCTGGTAGGCAGAATACTGGGCCGTGATTGGTGCTGACAAACGTGCTGACGACAGATCGATCAGGGCCGAGAATGTAAATTCGTCACATGACGTAGTTTCGCCACTCATTTGAACCAATCTTAACTGTGACGGTGACTGCGGCAGCCACTGGGCGTAACATGTGTGCGAGCGACACCCATTGTCCAGTGACGTCACACGCGGCGGAGCGGTCAACTCAGGGTAATATAACGGGTAGAACAGTAAGGAATGTAACGCCCAAATGAATTAGACAAGATATATTTGTTATCGTAATTGTTTTGTCTATTATAAATTAAAGGTATTGTTTACTTTCAATAACTTGTATTTCCATAGATTATATCTTTATTTATTGAATTAAACACCAGCAAATATACGAAGTAGTAGTCAAAGTAGTGTATTTGCAGTACATGTAGTAGCATTTGGAAGCGGTCATATTACATTCTACTACGAAGTAGTAGTCGAAGTAGTGTATATTTCAGTACTGTAGTAGCATTTGGAAGCGGTCAGCGGTTGTTCTGACATTTTTTTACCCCCAAGCCCATTTATCTCCTTTACACCCGGAATATCGAAAAATGATAAATAAAAACGTTGTATCTAAGGCTTGTAGCCATCTGTTCCAGAAGTCGGATTTAAAATATGTACCATAGGTTACGAGCCAGCCTCGTCTGAAAATCATCGATTTAACATGGGAACCCTATAGTGTAGTAGGTTTGTAACGCCCAAACGCCCGAGTGCTGCCAACTGTTACTGGTGGGGGCTGGGTCAACTGGCCAATCAGTCCGCCGCGCTGCCACGCAGAAGCCCACACCGCTCGAAATACCAACACGGCGCCTCCCGACCACGAGGGAGCAACAGCCGGGAGCAAGGCGACATCAAAGCTGGCGGTGTGTAACGCAATGTTCCGTGTCTGGGAATTACTTCGATGTGACTAAACTGCCGAGGCCATAGGATCGGCTGTCATAAGACTAAACGTTGCCGTGGTAGTGGCAGCAATGAGGAATTTGATATACCTCTTTTGTGCAACACAAATGTTAACCAATTCACCTGGACTTCGAATGTAGTTAACAAGTACCCCGCCCCATTGCGAGCTTACCCATTATTGTGCGGTGAAAAATAATCGAGCAGAAAACAACACTAGAAATAGCCCATTGGAATCATTCCCAGGATGGTGTGTAGTGTGTACAGACTAGGGCATCTCGCCACCTTCCGCGAAAGTTGGGGGGGGGGGGGGGGGGGGTCGGAGGCATTTTGAAGTAGATTCTTTCCATGCAAAGCCCATAGGCGTAATGTAAAAATAAAATAAAATGTTAGGGACACGCGTCCTCCCGTCCCCCCGCTTCCGACGCCAATGTCAGTACAGACGTCCTTAGTGGACGACTCGCTGTCTTCAGCGAATGACGTTCGCTGGCTCGCCCCGTTTACTTAGGGTGTGTTCTGGCCGCACATTCCCGCTGCCGGAATCCCCGGAGAGCGTCAGCTGTTGCGTTCTGAACAGCATTTCCCCTTTCCGCGGTACATTTGTAGGAAACGCGCCAAATACACTACTTACGATTCATCACTGACATCCATATAATACCTAGACAGCCATCTTGCGCCGTCCGGCCGTTCCCACACTGTGTGGTGGCGCCACCACTAACTCACCAGCCCTGGGGGGCAAAACATCGCGGGT
Organism: Chirona hameri; assembly: GCA_036785665.1. NCBI lineage: Eukaryota > Metazoa > Arthropoda > Thecostraca > Balanomorpha > Balanidae > Chirona > Chirona hameri. The sequence goes on from JAXIVJ010015008.1 coordinate 8,023, forward strand.
GTCGTAGGGACCAATGTATAAATGGCAAATCTGAACGGCTTCCTGACTGGGCTACGATTGGAAAAAGTGGTGCAAAGTAGCATATTATTCGCTGGAGATTCTAGATTGAGCCAAAACGAATTATAAGGTTCCACCTGGTCATGGAATTTCTGGAGAGCAGCTGAAATGATCGGTTACCATGGCCTTATTTGGGATGTAACAACCACGTTATACCGTACACTTTCCGTTACGAATGCGATCTAAGCTTAGTATATGAAGTATATGAAGCTTATATCGCATTTTCAATGGAAAGTGAACGGTATAACGTGGTTTTACACCCCAAATAAGGCCATGGTAACCGATCATGTCAGCTGCTCTCCAGAAATTACATGACCAGGTGGAACCTTATAATTCGTTTGGGCTCAATCTAGAATCTCCAACGAATAATATGATGCTACTACTTTGTTCTCTACTTTGCACCACTTTTTCCAAGCGTAGCCCAGTCAGGAAGCCGTTCAGATTTGCCATTTATACATTGGTCCCTATGGCGCCCGCGATGTTTTGCCCCCCAGGACGGCTGACGCCACCACACAGTGTTGGAACGGGCCGTCCGGCGTATGCGGCGCGCGAGTTGGCTGTCTAGGTATTATATTGATGTCAGTACGATTCGTCCACTGCCATCAATATTAAACCAAAATGTGTGAATGTTTACACATTTTGGGTACGCCTTGTCATAGGCGTACCCAAGGGGGGTAAACGGGGCAATTGCCCCCTCCTGAAGGTCCGTGCGTGCCCCCTTGGCCGTATGTGCCCCTTGGGAAATAGGGCCCGAAGGGCCCTATTTCGAAGAATAAGAAGAAAAAATTAATAGAGAAAAATGGTGAAAATATGCACTTTTAAAAATATAGTGGGCCAAATCCGGTTAGTTTTGTTTTGGTGGGGGTACTTTATGCCCCCTGGGCAAAAATTGCCCCCTCCTGGAGTGAATCCTGGATACGCTACTGGGCCTTGTATGAGTAGAGTTGGAGTGGCGTTGGGTGAACCCATAATGTTCATACCCATAATGTCCATGTGCATAAATAAATGTGATATACCTACCCACAAATGTGTTTATATGTCATGTGTGTTCATCGGTATATGGTGGATGTAAATAAATATTGCAGCTACCGGTACTAGTCACCCATCAAAAGGTGTGCCTTTTCAAGACGAGTGTGGATATTATTTTGAATTGGAAATTCAATGCAAATTGACAAAGTCATAGCCAATAATATTTCGAGCTAAGCGGCACAAAATTGAATCAATATATTGCATGAACACCGACCAGCCACCAATCAACAAATGCGTCTTATCACTAAGCATCTATTGGTAATTTTATATTGGAAATCGGTTCACAATTGACAGGGTAATTACTTAAAACTGTAACCACAGGCAAAATGTACCCCTAATGTATCGCAGTTGCAGGTGCATGTGCTTCTATTGCGGATAATATTGCAGGTACCGGTACTAGCCACCCATCAAAAGGTGTGCCTTTTCAAGACGAATGTCGGTATTATTTTCAATTCGAAATCCAATGAAATTTGACAAAGTTATGGCCAATAATATTTATAGCTCATGAACACATGATGCGTTTCGGTGGCGGCCGGTCCAAATAGCGAACACGTTGTTCTATTACCCTGGCGAAAACGAAGTGCGGTAGGAATACTATTGACGTATGCGAAACGTCACACGATTTGTCCCTTTAAAATATGACCAAATATACCCTACGGTTTTTGCGTTGAAACTCAGGAACTAGGTCGTTTTGGAAGGAAAATTTTCAGATTTGGAGATTTCTCAGTACTCCCGGCAATCTGGCTATCTCAGTTAAAAACTAATGTTAAAGGTGCACTATTCCCTTTAACATGGAGTTTTAAACTGAGATAGCAAATTTACAGAGCAGATCGAAAAATGGGTTGTGTAAAAAAATGATCTCCCTACGTTAAGTAATTTCGACACAGGACTAGTGGGCCCCTTTTAGAAAAAGTTCAATTTCCCCGAAACTTGTTTCGGGTCCTCACAACGGTTGTCTACGTTACAAGCAGCCATAGGCGTAACCACCTTCCGAAAGTAGGTGGGGACGGAGGCACTTCGAAGTCGATTCTTTCCATGCAACGCCCATAGGCGTAATGTTAAAATCCGAAAATGTTACTGGGGACTGATCCCCAGTGACCAGTGGTGGTTACGCGCCTGCAAGCAGCCTGCGTAAATATGCCTAAAGTCCGTCGTTATTGTGTGCAATAGTTTCCATATCCAAGCTACCATATGCATGACGTCATAATTGCCATGAAGTTGTTATGGCCATGAAGGAGAAAAGAGAAACATGCTCATTTTTCGACGGATATCCATCTATCGTCCAAACAAATGCCATATTCGTTTTTCAGCTCGAAATACCCCGTATAGCCAAATTTCAAGACAACTTTCAAGGTGACTAATTCCCTTTAAGCGTTCGTTCGTTGCATCTCGGGTCGCCGCCAACATACAGCTTGCAGTTGCAGCCAAGTCGGGAAAGGGTGCACTGACAGAGTGCAGTAACGATCGACGCTGCTGGCGAGCCAGACAGGAACCAACATGTCTCATGGAAAACAACGTTATAAAGCCGATGGCAAGCAAGACAAGAACTGACATGTCTCATGGAAAACTGCGACGTAGGTCATTGTTAACACAGGCTACGAATACAACTGTGCATGCCATGACTTATCTCGAAGCCGCAGCCGCAGCGAGACAAAAAAGAAAGCGTTCAGTATCGCAAAGTGCAAACTCATCTCCCTCATGGCCAGATTACTGCGAAGGTCAGACTGCTTGACATTGGAAACCAATCGGCTAAACAAAGTCACGGCTTAAAAAGCATGGCCGAAAACTAAAACAACTAACGTTATCTGCTGCAAGACAATGGCATCAACGACGTTTGAACCTCCATTTTCAGCAGCATGAAAGTCCGCACCCGGCTCGGGTACCAATCCTCGCATTCTGTATCGCGAGCATTGCAAGCTGCTGACTGACCCTTGCGTTGCAGGTATCACAGTTCATTCAAAAGCAGCCTCAAGCCAAGGAGGACAAAGTTTTCAATGCCCAGTTATGGAGGGTCAAAGTATCGCGAAGCATGGTTGCAGTACCACAAAACCTGACAGGAACTTAAAGATCATCAAAACATGTCCGTTCGGCGTTCATCGGGCTTCAGTCCTACCAACTTTCCAATAACTGAATGGGAAACACCAACGTACCGATACCATAACGAAGCCTGAAGCTGGGTTTCTAACAAACTATCGTCCGGTAAATCCCACCTGTGCTCAGCCTGTCGCTTGACCTCGGCCACGTCGGAGCCGTTGAAGCTGCAGAAGTCGTCATCCTCGCCCATGGAGACGCCCATGTCGGTGATACGCATGGCGTTCATGCGTTGGCGCCAGTCGCCGTTCGGGGCGGCCGGCACGCGTCCGTTACCGTTCATCATCCTCAGGCGGCGGCGGGCAGCGTGACTGGAGAGGCCGGGAGAGAGCGGGCACGTCCACAATGCGCCGACGCCGGCGAGCAACTGGTGGTCGGTCGGTGGCGGCCGCCCGCCTGAACTGGCCCCGCGGCGGCGGCGGCGGCGGCGGCGGCGGCGGCGGAGGCAGAAACGAGGCTCCACGAGTTGATCGATCACATCGTGTAGCGAAGAGTACAATGTTGATGTCTCATGTTGGACACCACCCGCTGTACTACAGAGTACCAGGAACCGGGTCCAAAGTGCTGAACACTCGTTACCGGGGGCATGTTGCCGGGGTACCCACCATACCTCAAGACCACAAAACGGACACGGTCGGGATCGGGTCGGGACACGGACACGGTCGGGACACGGTCGGGATCGGGTCGGGACACGGACACGGTCGGGACACGGTCGGGATCGGGTCGGGACACGGACACGGTCGGGACACGGTCTTCAGGACCAGATCCTGATGACACGGACACGGTCGACACGGACACGGACACGGACACGGTCGGGACACGGTCATCAGGACCAGATCCTGATGACACGGACACGGTCGACACGGACACGGACACGGACACAGTCGGGACACGGTCATCAGGACCAGATCCTGATGACACGGACACGGTCGACACGGACACGGACACGGACACGGTCGGGACACGGTCATCAGGACCAGATCCTGATGACACGGACACGGTCGACACGGACACGGACACGGTCGGGACACGGTCATCAGGACCAGATCCTGATGACACGGACACGGTCGACACGGACACGGACACGGACACGGTCGGGACACGGTCATCAGGACCAGATCCTGATGACACGGACACGGTCGACACGGACACGGACACGGACACAGTCGGGACACGGTCATCAGGACCAGATCCTGATGACACGGACACGGTCGACACGGACACGGACACGGACACGGTCGGGACACGGTCATCAGGACCAGATCCTGATGACACGGACACGGTCGACACGGACACGGACACGGTCGGGACACGGTCATCAGGACCAGATCCTGATGACACGGACACGGTCGACACGGACACGGACACGGACACGGTCGGGACACGGTCATCAGGACCAGATCCTGATGACACGGACACGGTCGACACGGACACGGACACGGACACGGTCGGGACACGGTCATCAGGACCAGATCCTGATGACACGGACACGGTCGACACGGACACGGACACGGACACGGTCGGGACACGGTCATCAGGACCAGATCCTGATGACACGGACACGGTCGACACGGACACGGACACGGACACGGTCGGACACGGTCATCAGGACCAGATCCTGATGACACGGACACGGACACGGTCGGGACACGGTCATCAGGACCAGATCCTGATGACACGGACACGGTCGACACGGACACGGACACGGACACGGTCGGACACGGTCATCAGGACCAGATCCTGATGACACGGACACGGACACGGTCGGGACACGGTCATCAGGACCAGATCCTGATGACACGGACACGGTCGACACGGACACGGACACGGACACGGTCGGACACGGTCATCAGGACCAGATCCTGATGACACGGACACGGACACGGACGGGACACGGTCATCAGGACCAGATCCTGATGACACGGACACGGTCGACACGGACACGGACACGGACACGGTCGGGACACGGTCATCAGGACCAGATCCTGATGACACGGACACGGTCGACACGGACACGGACACGGTCGGACACGGTCATCAGGACCAGATCCTGATGACACGGACACGGTCGACACGGACACGGACACGGACACGGTCGGACACGGTCATCAGGACCAGATCCTGATGCAATAGTACGGACCGTGACGCAATCTAAATCCGGGTGGTGGGCGTGTACCACAATTGGGTAGAATTTAAAAGCGAAGGTTTTACGTGCCCGACATACCTGGACACGGTCCGCCCCGCCCCCTGACGTCACCTGATCTTGAGTGTGACCGCTGCCAACGGCCACAGGCCATCCCAGTCAGGGGCAAATAGCGAGCGCCGAAGCGACTCGAACCCGGGCTGCCATTACCGGGTGAGGCCCAGCGCTCTCCCAACTGAGCTACAGGGGCGGACTATGATGTGCGTGTCATCCGCCGCTATTTTCTCCTCCCAACGCCCTTTAACGACCCGTTGCAGACCGAATTAAAGCCGTTTTCAACGTTTCGTTGTGCATGGCGTTCTTGGTGATGTTTTCCCAGAAGCGAACCCTTCACGGCTCACCCAGAAGCCCAGCGCTCTCCCAACTGAGCTACAGGGGCGGACTATGATGTGCGTGTCATCCGCCGCTATTTTCTCCTCCCAACGCCCTTTAACGACCCGTTGCAGACCGAATTAAAGCCGTTTTCAACGTTTCGTTGTGCATGGCGTTCTTGGTGATGTTTTCCCAGAAGCGAACCCTTCACGACTTTAGTGCAGACTGCACAGCACACAGAACAATGCCCGGCGCAAGGCTCAGCAACCCATCCACAGCATTCCGCCCTGTGAAAGCCGCATAGCCTTACAGCCGCAAGGCTTGAGGCTTTCAGCAGCCTTGCCTCGGAGGGTCCAACCCCATCATCATGTATCCGTCCGGAGTATATCTCATACATATTGCACATGCATGCGTAGCACGTGCGTCGTGCATGCCCTGACCCAATGACCGTTGGCATTCACCCCCCGGTGCTGGGCGTATGTCTAAATTCTAAAGACTAATTGTCTGGCTCCCATTCATCGCTGTGCATGGGAGGGCGGCGAGGACCTGCAGGAAGGGCTGCAGTACTGCACCAGTATCAGGAGGGCACCGAATAGTATGCATAATCAGCCCTGTCGACAGGACAGCCGGGCACGCAAGCGTCTCCTGATCCCGGCCAGATCCCAGGAGGTCTCCTGATCTCGGCAGATCCCAGGTCTCCTGATCTCGGCCAGATCCCAGGTCTCCTGATCTCGGCCAGATCCCAGGAGGTATCCTGATCTCGGCCTGATCCCGGTCAGGCGTCTCCTGATCCCGGCCGGGCGTCTCCTGATATCGGCCGGGCGTTTCCTGATCTCGGCCTGGCATCTCCTGAGCCCGGCCGGGCGTCTCCTGATATCGGCCGGGCGTCTCTTGATCTTGGCCGGGCGAACTGGAAACGGTGGCAACAGCAGTCTTGCAATGTTCACAATTTTCCGGAAACTCAACCTAAGGCTGCGTCGCGAATGATGCTATAGTGGAGTAATGATGCTATAGTGCTATAGTGGATATTAAAAGTAAGCCTCGCATGTTTCTTGGTTTTAAAGCGTCGTCTAGAACATATGTGTGGCTCTGAAACATGCCTCTTTACCACACCGTAACCTTATTTTACGCTATACCACGAACCGCAAAAAGACTGAAACGCTAGTCACACAACCGAAACTAGGTAAGAACTGTCAAATCATGATCATCATGAAACATGCAAACAAAAAATAAAAATATGCCAAAATATTGGTACATATTTTATGGATGGAATGGACGAGAGAATGAAACTTCAAACCTAGCATACAACTTTGGTGGAAGATCGTCTCTTGCTCCTGCTTCACCAAATACGGGAGCGCGTTCCCAGCCTTTGACACCCATGAATGCAGTCGGCTCTCAGGGAGCCAGCTAGCTTGTAACGGACGCGGTCCATTGCTGCTCAGACTCGAACTGGGATGAAGACACAGACAGACGGACGGACGGGCGGATACGGAACACGCCCACGCCCACTCCTCCCACCACCACCCCCCCACCACCACCACCACCACCACCACCACCACCACCACCACCACCACCACACACACAACACGGCCCTACACAATATGTCGGCCGAGTTCGGCCGACGGCACGGAAGGTGCGCGCTCCGCCGTCAGCGGCCGAGCCGCCGAGTTACAGCCAAACCTCTACGTCACGGCCAAACTGAGCCAGTCGGACGCTGCGTTCCACTAACGGGAGGAAGGAGGACGACCGGAGACGAGGCTTCACGGACGCGCCCCTCCCCAGACATCCGCTACACACAGACACACCAATTAACGTGACGCTACAAAAAGGTTAACCGGGCCTAAATTGGACTTCCTCCCCGAACTATGAATCTACCGTAATCCTGTTTACCCGCTAGGATTCTGGCGTCACACCGCCGATAAGCTACTTTACTCGATCAAGGCGGTAGGCAGCTATTCGTGACAAGCACGACGGCCACTCGCCGAGTGGATGGCCTCTCATTCCTCGATTGTCGGAAGATAGACAACCTTTAGTCTCTTAATGGTTGATTTGAAAGTATTTTACAACGCGTTTTTTAGTAATCCGACGTTATTTTACTTGAAATTGTATACTACTTTGTACTCGGTATAACGATAGCTGAGCTCCAAACTGAAGCAATTTAGTGGTTGCATGAAAGCAATGAGAAACAACTTAGCAAAATGACATTCAACGTTGGAATGTAGCATGAACACATTACATCAACCTTTAACAGCAGTGTAAAATCAGCTTTGAAATGTTATAAATTGCCATAAAACAAACACAAAATAAGCTTAAAGGGAAATAATGACCTTTTTCCACTAAAATGGAGTTAGCACTTGAAATCGCCAGACGAGATCAAAATATATTGTAGATTCATCACATTTTGCATGAAAACTTTCCTACCGAAAGATATTTCAAGTTAAAGTTGATAAGCGTTCCACACTTTTAACGACCGGTACTTGCACTATTTCTGACCTTTTGTCAAGTACTTTTGGTCCTCATCAAACTGCGGGCTTTTCCCGTATTATTTTTTTACGCAATGGAGTGGAAAATATATTGTGCGTTCTGCTTGTTGTGATTATATGCCCGGCGATCTTCTAAAACTAACAGCGATTGGAAAAAGTGGCAATAAAATCGGAAGCTCATCGATGCACATCAACGCGGCATAGTTAGTGGTTGCGACCCTCAATTTTTGCAATTCGATTCATTTGTTTTCAACATTAGGAGTTGTGTATAGTTTGTCTGTGGCTGTATATAACACTATGCTTTATTTTATCATGAAAAATAATAATTTTTCCCAAAAAAACTAACGAACAATAACACAAAACTGGCAATTAAATCAGAAGCTCATCGATGCACATCGACGGCGACCTATTTAGCGTCGGCGATTTGTTTACAAAGTCATTGTCATGCTTCTCGGCGCACTTAACCATCTCGGCGCACTTGGCGAGTTGTTCCTGATTAGTATACCCAAGTCCCGTAGCAGGCTTTGTTAATGACGTCATTGGTGCCATTCTTGTGTAGCATTGCAAAATATATCTGATTTCGAGTTGAAAGCTAATTAAAGACTTATTCAAATGATTGTTTTTAAGTTTGAATTTTCTTGTTAATCATTATTAAAGGTATTTTATCACTGTATTTCATAGTAGTTGACACTTCAGAAACTTGTGACGTAATAATATTGTATCCAATATGCATTTCCCTCACCTTTTGCCATTGTGGCGCAGTGCCGAGTGCTTTGTGAATACTAGCTTGCCTGGGGTTCAATTCATTCCGCTCTTATTTTATTCGAGTTGGTATAGTTTGCATGTTGTTGTTATTCATGACTTATACTGATAGTCAGTCATGCATCACGGATGCTTCACGGATTGCTTCACGGATCATTGCGCTGCTCGAACGCACGCTAGTAGCGCTTTCGTTCTCCATGGCAACCAGGCGTGAGCCAATGAAAAGCCAGAACGTATTCCCTTTCTGGCTTTTGATTGGCTGACGCCTGGTTGCCATGGAGAACGAAAGCGCTACTAGCGGGTGTCCGAGCAGCGCTCAGTTTGATCGGAAATGTCACAGAGGCTCCACAAATGCCGCACTCGATGTTAACAATGGTAGGGAAGAACGAATTTGTCAATGACCTTCATGATGTACACAAGGTACTTGTTTTGTATTTCTTCCAAACTTACAACTTTGAATTTGGGAATAATTTTATTTAATTCTTAAATTTAAATAAAATAATTTTAAAAATATAACGGGAGCCTAAGAAATTGTTGCTAACAAAATCAAAAGGTCATTATTTCCCTTTAAAGGAAATAGTTCACCTTCAACATGGGATTTTGAACTGAAATAGCAGTTTTGTAGCCCGTGTTGAGAAATCCTTATCTGCAACTTGTCTTGGCTGAAAAGACTCTCCAGCCGAAGATATTTGACTTTTTGGCGAAGGAATGCGGCGCATATATGATATACCGTACCGTCTGAGAGTGCCAGCACTGGTCTGAGCATGCGCAGACCAATAACGCACACCATAACATTAATAATTTACGACCTTCTGTCCTGAATTGGCGCGATGTAGGACCATTTTTGAAAAGAAAAAAAGAAACTGTATTAAAAAATATAATAAAATCGTGTTCTGAAAAATTTCCGAAAGTGAACTTGAAAGTGAACTTCCTTTAAAGGGATAATAGGTTATTTTCTAGGGATAATCTCCTCTAGGCTAGGGATAATCACCCTTTTCCGCATAAATGGAGTTATTACTTGAAAACGATAGACGAGACCAAAATATATTGTAAATTAATCACATTTTGCATATAAAAATTCCTACCGAAAGATATTTCAAGTTAATGTTGATAAGCGTTCCACGCTTATAACGACCAGTACTTGCAAGTACTTGGTAACGAATTTCGAATTCCGGGCTTGTCTCGTAGCGAGGCAAGGTCGGACCTGGACGACCTTGCCATAGCGAGGTCGGACCTGGACATGGCTCGAATCTAGTCTTGTGTCGCACCATTCTAAAAATAATTCATGGGGAAACCATTGACCAGCGTGGCGATGGCTCACCCAACCTGGGATGGGAGCAGCAGGGGTGCAAAGTGCACGTGCTTTCACAGTGCGATACAAGCCATGTTGAAAGCAAACTGGCCGCTTCTGGCAGCCAGGTGTAGATGGCGAAAGTTTCACCTTACATTTATGTGGGGTACATCCCTTTCATTCGGCATATGTAACAAGAACCCACATGACCTCCTTCATGCACGTGCCATGCACGTGCAAACTGCAGTATTGACATATTTTAGCTATAATGACCTATTTTCGTTTCATCCTGTGACCAGGCAAAGGGCTCAAACACAAAACAAACAAGTGTCTATGACGCGTAACTATGTTACCTATATGCATGCAAAGTTTAGCCCGCACAGGTTGAAAGGTGCGTGCGGTGGGACGGCTAATGCTTGTGGTCAATATTCTCCACTTTCTTAAAACCCTTACCTGTGAGGGAGTATCTCGACAACGCCAAGCACCACATCCACGCACTTTTGGCACAGGCATTATGAGTGTCACACCTCTCTTCAGTGCCACCAGCATCACCATGGGTACGCCATGTCACCGGTGGCGCGTGCAAAAGTGGTCCCATACAATATGCACCGTAATCTTTAGGGCGATATTGTGCAAAACTAAACCATTCAATTGTTTTCCTTGTGTGGTCACAACCAGCCAATGATGTGTGCTAAACATCCACAAAGTGGGGTTGAGATTGAAATCCGGTGACAGGCGCTACAGCAAAAAATGCAGTGAACCTCGATTCCTGAGAAATGATGTTTTAGAAATGCTTGATATATATATATATATATATATATATATATATATATATATATATATATATATATATATATATATATATATATATATACATATATATATATATATATATATATATATATATATATATATATGCACAGATGCACACCACACCCCGACTCCACCACTTGTTATAAACGCTACAGATGCCCGCAACCGCGATACATCATCTAAGCGGTCGGCATCCATAATGAGTGCAAGCTGCACCCCCTCAGGGGAGAGGGTGTGACCATTTTCTCGTGAAGTCTTCTGGTTTCTGAAATTTTTGAGTTAGCAACACCAAACTTGGTCCACCAATAGAGCTCGACGAGCGCTTTCTGGCGCTGTATCACTTGGGGTGATCGGGTGCTAAATGCGCGTGCAGTGCACGTGCAGGCGGTTTTCACCCCTGTTTCGGAAATGGTCGTTTCCGCTCACAAGATACCGAAACTGGGCGAGATAATTGTCCTCGGTTGTGTGTATTAACATACGACACATGCATTCCGAGGCATTCCGATTGCCCCGAGGGGTGCACCTGGCACGTGCACAGGGTATCTCCTTGCGCACCGTTCTGCCATATCAGGCCAACTAACGCCTCCTAGAGCGCTGCAATTTGGCACAGTGGTACATGTACACACACCATGGTCATTGCAAATTGCTTTGACCGCATCGGGGTCAGGACCTGCACGTGCGCCATGTAACCCATCATATGTAAGGGTATGTGTAAGGCGTTATTGTGGAAAATTGAACCATTTACTGTTTTCCTTATTGTGCCCGTAGCCAGCCAATGATGTGTTCTAAATACCCTCAAGGTGGGTTAGCGATTGAAATCTTGTGACAGGCGCTAGAGCGAAAAATGTACTGAACCTCCATTCCGGAGAAATCATAGTTTTCCGCAAATGGCGTTTTACCTAATAAATACAAGGCAATAATGTTAACGTCATCGTGTTTGTCTCCTCAAGGTGCCTTGAATAATAATATTTTTGACCAGGTTAGGCCATCTTAAAAAAAAATTGACCTCATGTCAAGGTCAAGTGGTGACCCAAGTAGGTCATGCTGCATATTAGGAGACGTGTCTCGACGACACAAGCACATTGGTGACGGTTTCACTTCTCTATCTTCATTCTGTCGAGAGATATGGACAACAAAGTGTTGGTGACCTCGGATGACCTCGGCTGACACTGTAGGGATCACGGAACAAAATTTGCATCTGGATGATCAATAATGACCTATGATAACATGATACAGAAGGAATTCGACTGATGCCATGCATATTCTCGAAATAGGATGCATTTGAATATTTCCCGATTGACTTATAATGGGTAGGTCACGAAATTGACCCGACCTTAGGTCACCGATATGAGAAAAAACGAGATTAATTGTGGGTACCTATGATCTTATGAAATCCTGTAAGTTTAAAACCAATCGGCCAGAAACTGTGGCTGTGGTACGACGGAAAACTTCCAACAAGTCGGCTACCGCCGACTCTATACTACATTATTTCTCCGGATTGGAAGTTCAGTACATTTTTCGCTCTAGCGCCTGTCACAATATTTAAATCGCTAACCCACCTTGAGGGTGTTTAGAACACATTGGCCGGCTACAGGCACCATAAGGAAAAAAGTTAATTGTTTAATTGTCCACAATAACCCTTACAAATGAGGGGGTACATGGCGCATGGCCAGGACCTGACCCCGATGCGGTCAAAGTAACTTGCAATGACCATGGTGTGTGTAAAGCAGAGTTCACACCGGACACGCCATACGTAAAAACGTATACGTCAACGTCAATCTGACGTACGCCGATACGTCGAGGAGCGAGTTGAACATTGACAGCCTGACGTACCCTTTGTCCCAGTTATCCCAGTTAATATGCACTATGCACGTGCACATTTAAACACGGCGCTTCTTTCAGGGGATCGGCATCAATCCGTTTCCGAGACCTGCCTTTCGAGAGAAAAAAAAAACATATCAATGGGGTGAACGGTCAACCTCTTTGCATGGTGCGACATAGCTATGGGTGGAGGGGGGGGGGGGGCGCACGGGCACGTGTATTGATATGGGTACCCGCATCCAGGAGACTCCAGATCATTGGGACATAGTGAGATATTACCTATTACCCGTCAAGGGATCACCGCCCACCAACTCCGGTGCGTCTGTAACTTATCCCATCTCCTACATATGTCCTATGCATAGCTAGCTGGCATCTCTGGGATGGAGGCATCCTCACCAATTCAGCACGTGAATTAACCGGGACTTTTAAACTGAATAAACTGAGCGGTTCCGGATAGTCAGACAGACAGACAGACGCTTATCAAATGGTAATATAGACTAGCGCCTTGTGCTCGCTCCGCGTCGCAATCCCATAGATTCGCAATCCCGATAGATGGATGGATATTTGTATGTTTTGACTTGGCGGGCTTGCGAGACTTGCGGGGCTTGCGGGACTTGCGGACTTGCGGACTTGCGGGGCTTGCGGGGCTAGGCTTTTTCGACTTTTTCGATTTTGTTTTACTTGTTAGACTTTTTGACTTTTGACTTTGCTTTTTTTACTTTTTTTTACTTTGACTTTTGTGACTTTTTTGACTGAACTTTTTTTACTTCACCCCTAATCCATCTCGAACTCCAACCAACCCTCAGACACAGCTATAGCTATTTAAGGCACTTGTAATTTAACGAATTTCTCCGAAATGGAGGCTCCCTATGCACAAAGGCACGTGAATTACACACAGGCTGTGTTTTCCCAGCTCGGAACTACAGACGCCGCTCAACTATTAATATGTATCGGGATTCTCCTGGACGGAGGCTCCATGCTCACAAAGGCAGGTGAATTAAGTGACGTCATGACGCCGATGCGGTATGTGTATTGTGCAGCTACTGATACGTGCCGAGTTGCAGCGGCCTTGGACGGAGTTTCGGTGCCTTTTTGAGCGGGTTTCGAGGCCATTGTTGGTTCGTACCCCCCCCCCCCCCCCTCCCATCATCCCCCCCACGCATGACCCCTTCCACAAACAGCCCTCCCTGCCCCTGTACCACACGGCCGGCAGGACCTCGGCTCGGATTTGACGCCGCTGAAACTATTAAATTTATCCGGAATCTCCTGGACGAAGGTGCCATGCTCAAAAAGGCACGTTAATTCAACCGCGGACAGATACGAAAACCTTGCTGTGTTTCGAATGCAAAACGGACACTACTCAAATATATATATATATATATATATATATAATATATATATATATATATATATATATATATATATATATATATATATATATATATATATATATTATATATATATATATATATATATATATATATATATATATATATATATATATATATATATATATATATATATGTATATATATATATATATATATATATATATATATATAAATATATATATATATATATATATATATATATATATATATATATATATATATATAT
>JAXIVJ010015008.1:30000-32811 GCA_036785665.1 Chirona hameri
AGTTATCTTGAATGGTTTTAGCACTGTTTTGAGACATAATTATAACAATAAATGTTAACCTTACTCTCATTGTGTCCGGAAAAAACATACTCTGGATTTTTGCTCGTGCTTTAATATGCACGTGCCAATTTTTTTGAAACTTTTCATGATTATAGCTTGGAACGTGGCAAAACCGATGAACACAGAAATAAGTCCTTTGAGATGTTTTTTTAATATTGAAAAGGCGTTTTGTGTGGAAGCCTACATTCCAGGGTGTGTCCCAGGGTGTCCGGAAAAAAGATACTGTGATTTTCCGTAATAATTTCGGCTATAACCAAAAAACAATATTTTTTTTTAAAGAATCGAGTATCGTTTATATTCACCAGTTCATGGTAAAACAGATAATTCATGACATTTGTACAGAGTACTCTGTCATTTGTACTCTGTCAGTCACAGCTCACAGTGCAGGCCTCCTACAGAAGATGCTCGATGTGCGCCCCCTTCCGGCGGATCAGCTGAGGCAGTCGCACAGTCTGCAGATGGTCGACAGCTTTGTCGATCATCTCTGAGTGCATGCGGCCGACTTCTGCGATGATGGCGCGCTTCAGGTCTTCTGTTGTTCTGGGCTTTTCTTCGTAAACACGGTCCCTTGACCTTTGTAAACACGGTCCTCTCCACAGAAAGAAATCCAATGGACTGAGGTCCGGGAAATAGGGTGCCCGCGCCACCTCCGCCTTGAGGCTGACCGGAGGCAATGTCTGTACAAATGTCATGGTTTATCTGTTTTGCCATGAACTGGTGAATATAGCGATACTCGAATTTGTAATATTGCTTATTTATAACCGAAATTATTACGGAAAATCACAGTATCTTTTTTCCGGACACCCTGGAACATACCCTGGAATGTAGGCTTCCACACAAAACGCCTTTGCAATATTACAACAACAAAAAAACATCTCAAAGGGCTTATTTCTGTGTTCATCGGTTTTGCCACGTTCCCAGCTATAGTCATGACAAGTTTTAAAAAAAAATTGGCACGTGCATATTCAAGCACGAGCTAAAATCCAGGGTATGCTTTTTCGGACACCCTGTATATAGAAGCTATCGGCTTGCGCCTTTATAGGCCAGTTAGGTTAACTAATATTATATTTCGAGGCAAAGTAAAGTAACTAACGATCCAATGGCAAACGATGCATGATGAGACACAATCCAATCGATCATTCAAGCTTCACATTCTCGTTTTAGAAACAATTAATATTCTCGCGCGTTAACGAACGCGGAACTCTGTGAATAACACTTCGATCACGCAGCGCGCCGAATGTACAATATCACCTCTCCCGTATAACTACATATTCTGTTGTTTTGGAAACAACACATATACATATACATAGACATATACATATACATATACATATACATATACATATACATATACATATACATATACATAGACATAGACATAGACATAGACATAGACATAGACATAGACATAGACATAGACATAGACATAGACATAGACATAGACATAGACATAGACATAGACATAGACATAGACATAGACATAGACATAGACATAGACATAGACATAGACATAGACATAGACATAGACATAGACATAGACATAGACATAGACATAGACATAAGACATAGACATAGACATAGACATAGACATAGACATAGACATAGACATAGACATAGACATAGACATAGACATAGACATAGACATACATATATATATATATATATATATATATATACATATATATATATATATATATATATATATATATATATATATATATATATATATATATATATATATATTAGGGGTGTGTCATAGCCTGGGATGATCTCTTAGATTTATATTGGAATGTAATTTTTTCGTGGCGCATGATGCTAAAATGTTGATTTACAGAGAAATAAGTGCTTAAATGTCGGTATTTGGTGAGCGCCAGCGAGTTTTCTCGGAGGTCCACAAATTGCATATTCGATCACTGCGCCCTCTACATTTTGCGGCCGCAGACACTAGCGCCATCTATTTTCGACACTATTTTTAGGCTAAAACTCGAAAACCGCTGGATGGACGAAGCTGAAATGCCACAGCGTAAATCTACGGCCCAGATTACCCCTAACACATAGTTTCATCGAAATATGAGACGTAGGGTGTTATTTCGGGATTTTCTTGTCAATAAAACCTGGAATGGAATGACTGGTGGATGGACCTGGCAGCGGCCGCCATGGCCGCTGTCGCACGCTATCGCTCCGCATGTCTTCTGGTCTGGGCGAGATGGTGCCCCAGCAGGCGTATCCGGACACACATTAGGGCCGGACACCTCAGCAGGATGTGCTCCGAGATGTCGGTATTCTCCCTGCAGATGAAGCACCAGTCCATCATGCAGCCGAGCGAGTCGCACTGCGGTTACTGCCGGAAAGGGTTTCGGCCGATCCGATGTCAGTAGTAGGCCGACCTGGAGCAGTGGCTCGCACGTAGCTGGTGGACGTCGGCCGCCGCGGCCCGGTTCAGGCCTGTCGCCGGTGCAGTGGCGGGACGTGCGAACCCGTCAAGGCACGATACCAGGCCTAGGGCCAGCTTGCGGTGGCGCACGGCGGCGCGGTTCTGGCCGCTGCTCGGTGGACCGTCCTGGTGTCCATGGCTATACCTTCCTGTGGTGGCGCCGACGCCTCCCCGGCCAGCGCACCGGTCCTCTCATTGCTAGCGAGCTGACGGTGAGACGGTACCCAATGAGGTAAACACGGCGGCCTCTTGTGCCACGGCCAGCAGGGCGCGCCAGATAACTGTTCTCAGCGGCGAGCTCTGAGCGGGCGGCCCTG
>JAXIVJ010015009.1:0-25000 GCA_036785665.1 Chirona hameri
GTAAACGTCACGATTAAGGTTGAAGTAATGCAAAGGGATTATCGAACTCACCGAGTCTGATCCCTGGTTGCAAGTACCTTACAGTCTTCAGGCTCAACAAAGCCTCGAAGAACAGTTCCACAAAAGTGTCAACGAGCAGGTTCGCCACAGACGTCGGCGACCCGACGGCGCCATACAGCTTCGTACACTCCGCGCTGATTACGGTGCCTTGGATCCCGGCCGCAGCTGCAGCAGCTCGCCGCCAGCTGAGCTGCGGTGGTGCGGTGCTGCCCGCGGGGCGGCGGACACGTGTACCGCCCAGCAGGCCGGCGGGCCTGAGCGCCGCCCTCGGGCTCCGCCGCGGATCGATGCCTGATCAATGTCACCCGCCCGCCGCGGTCGCCGCGGTCGCCGCGGCAGGCCGACCAGCCGTCACAGCCGTCACAGCCGTCACAGCCCTCACAGCCCTCACAGCCCTCACACCCGTTACACGTACAACACAAAACAGCCGTCTAGTCATAGGTCAAACGGAAAATTGCAGCCTTCAGTGTTACTACACGGAAGGCTGCAATTTGCTCCATTCCTTGGGACGCCTGCATGAGTGAAGCATTGTTTCGGGGATGATTGCGGCCTCTTGAGCCCCGGGCTGCCGGCTGGCGGACCATTACAAATAGCCCTGGCGGTATGTTTAAAAAGAAAGTTTATTTCCATTCTATAACTCAACGTTTCACATATTCATCTCTCACACGCACACATACCCATATCAATACCATTGCACAAACATATCCCTATCTCTCACACACACGCACAGTCTAGGCAATTTCATTTTTGGGGAAATTTCAAGAATCACTTAACTTACACCAGAATCCCATTATGTGTCTCATTAGAAGCCTATTGGTGCATTTTGAGCGAAATATATCAATGATCTCGTTTAGGCGCATAGGCTTTAAACTTTTTAGTTTCATGATTGCGTCTAGGGAATTTATTATCTCTATACTTAGATAATTATCTCAGTCATTTGGTAGTATGCTGGCGACTTACGCTGATTGTTGGGGGAAAACCCAAAAAAATCCCAATATGCATAGCAGATTAAAAAAATATATCTTAAGACTTTTCCCCAAATTTGTGTGAACAGCACGCGGTGACTAAGATGACCCATTCGAAAACGATTTTTCTGTTCGGGAAATTAGAGGATTCACAAATTATGACTATGAACCTACTTAATTCGGCCAAAGAAGTCTCGTTCCACGGCAGAAATGCTGTGTATGCCCAAAGGTCTCTGCTAAAAAGTGCAGTGCATTCAGACGCAATTTCCGAATTCCCCCATCCTCCCAGCGGAAAAAATCGTGGCCGAATAGACCAGTGTTCGATTGAAATAGAAAACGTTGCACGTCCACCCGTATTGAGTTGACTTTATGACTGAAGGTTTCGAGCTCCGCTTTCCACTTCGTCAGTCTCAACCATGGACTGACAAACTCCAGTTCAGCGGATAGGACACGTTGAAGCCCTCCCTCCCCCCCGTGTATTTGAAATACTATATCACCGACTTCTTACGGTTGCAGACACACTGTATGTACAGCACGGAGTACCATTAATAAAGTGATCTGTACCTACATATATACCTGTAAATATATACACATTGCACCTAGATCCTACACAAATGCCGCGGTCAGACGATAGGCTCATTCAGCGCAAAGTCGCAACGCTAAACGACAGCTGTGATCGTCATGGAATATACCATCAGGTACAGTGGCCCGTGGCGATTAAGCCCACGCTAACAGTAATTTATGATCAGAATGGATGGCTGTTTCAGGCTGGTCCAGTGTCCGGCTACCGCCGCCACTCTCCATGCCGTTCATCCAGACAGTCTCGTGGCCGGTCCGTTACACGCCAGTCAGTCTCATGGTCGGTCCGTCACCTCCTGGGCGATCCTGTGGCCGGTCCGCCACTCACCTGGCAGTTCCGTGGCCGGTCCGCCACACGCCTGACAGTCCCGTGGCCGGTCCGCCACTCGCCTGACAGTCCCGTGGCCGGTCCGCCACTCGCCTGACAGTCCCGTGGCCGGTCCGCCACTCGCCTGACAGTCCCGTGGCCGGTCCACCACTCGCCTGACAGTCCCGTGGCCGGTCCGCAGCTCACCTGACAGTCCCGTGGCCGGTCCGCCACTCACCTGACAGTCCCGTGGCCGGTCCACCACTCACCTGACAGTCCCGTGGCCGGTCCGCCACTCGCCTGACAGTCCCGTGGCCGGTCCGCAACTCACCTGACAGTCCCGTGGCCGGTCCGCATCTGAAGAGTCTTCAGTGGTCAGCTGGGCTACAGCGAGGAGATGACGGAGACGCTGCGCCGCTTCGTACAGTTCATCCTCCTGCTGTACTGTTCATCCTCTTCGTACTGTACTGTTCGTACTATTCATCCTCCTGCCGCTGATGCTCCTGCCAACGATCTCCAGCTGTACCTGGACCTCCAAGCGGTCACCTACAAGCGGGTCGACAGCGGCGTGAGCGAAGCCACTCTTCGTGTCCTGCGCCGCCACGTCTGGTACCTCAGGCCCTTGCTCGTCGTGTTCAGCCTCTTCTCGCAGCGAGTCACGATCGAGGAGAAGGCTGCGATCAGCAGAAAGCTGCTGGCGACGCCACGGGCCACGGATGTGCCCGACAGTCCAGTGATGTTGGACGAGACGACTCGGCTCTGCGACCTCGTGGACGAGTCATCGTGGCGTTTGTTCGATGTCACCTCAGCTGGTCATTCATGGCTGGAGAAGCCGCCAGCTCAGTGGAGCGATAACGGTGAGTTCGAGTTGCTAAAGAACTTCGCCGAGACCGTCAAGGTCACGAACGACGTTGCTGAGCGCGGCATCGTCATTGTCAAGGACTTCGCTGGCAATGTGAAAAGCGAAGCACAGTTCCAGTGGCTGCTGCAGCGGTTGAGCGCCACATGAGCCGGCTTCCGCAGCTGACAAAAGGCGTCCTCAGCAGCCTGTAGTCGCACAGCAGATGCGGACCGGCCACGGGACTGCCTGGCGATTGACGGACCGGCCACGGGACTGTCAGGCGAGTGGCGGACCGGCCACGGGACTGTCAGGCGAGTGGCGGACCGGCCACGGGACTGTCAGGTGAGTTGCGGACCGGCCACGGGACTGCCTGACGAGTGGCGGACCGGCCACGGAACTGCCAGGTGAGTGGCGGACCGGCCACAGGATCGCCCAGGAGGCGACGGACCGGCCATGAGACTGACTGGCGTGTAACGGACCGGCCACGAGACTGTCTGGATGAACGGCATGGAGAGTGGCGGCGGTAGCCGGACACTGGACCAGCCTGATACAGCCATTCATTCTGATCATAAATTACTGTTAGCGTGGGCTTAATCGCCACGGGCCACTGTACCTGATGATATATTCCATGACGATCACAGCTGTCGTTTAGCGTTGCGACTTTGCGCTGAATGAGCCTATCGTCTGACCGCGGCATTTGTGTAGGATCTAGGTGCAATGTGTATATATTTACAGGTATATATGTAGGTACAGATCACTTTATTAATGGTACTCCGTGCTGTATACACAGTGTGACCGCAAGCGTAAGAAGTAGGTGATAATATATTTAAAATACACGGGGGGGGGGTCAACGTGTCCTATCCGCTGAACTGGAGTTTGTCACACTTGTCACGGTTGAGACTGACGAAGTGGAAAGCGGAGCTCGAAACCTTCAGTCATAAAATAAACTCAATACGGGTGGACGTGCAACGTTTTCTACTTCAGATAGGGCGATATATTTACAGTACACACACATACACATACACATTTTTTCTTTGGTACACACACACACAGTTTATTCTACGACACAGCCCACTGGCGCCCACGACATAGCCCTCTACCCAGCCCACTGGCGCGCCCTCTACAATCCCGCCACCGACCGGAGCGCCACCTACGCCTCCCCCGATCCACCAGTACACCGGCGCAATCCTTCGGGTGGAGGAAGACAGGCCCGCCGTGGGCGCCGGGCCGCGGCTCGCTCAGACAGCAGACCTGCTGCTGCTGCAGCGAGGCCACCGCCGGTGTCTCCGTGGGCGGCGCGACTGAGCGGTACGACCACCGTCCGTACCACCAGAGCCATCTGTGTCGCCAACCGCGGCCGCGGCCTTCTCCAGAAGCAGCTGTTCCCGCTGCGGCTTGGTCTTGGTCAGGAACGTTTAGGCGCACTAGCCGCAGCAGACCAGACACACCCCAGTAACTCCCATGCAAGTGTAAACACCCGCCAGGTGAAGCGCGTCCCCAAGTGTTTTCTCCGACCGAGTGATCACTGTGCCACTCATCCTATATTAAATTAAATTCGTATATCTTGGCAGCTTCGCTTGATATCTCCATCGCATCATCTGCAACATAAAGATGCCGCCCACCGGATCGCCACACGAGGACAATCCAAGGTGCGGCGGTCGAGCCATACCCCTTCTCCACCCACTTAGCCTAGATATCTATTACATTTTTTCGATTCCTCTCCACAAACCTTCTAATCGGTACAGAGGCACCCCCACCCCCAGAAACACACCACCCCCGGGAGAGCTAGAAAGCCAGAGGGAGAGGCCCGTGCAAGGACAGGCCTGTGGCCCGGGCCCACACCCACAACCAGCAGGATCCCACCGGGGAAATGGGACCGGGAGGTGGAGGACCGTTCATACTACCTGCAAAGGCTACCTCCAGGCAACCTCTTGGGCGGCCCCCACCCGCGCCGCCTCGCGTTACCGCGGCTCAACTCCGCGAAGCGGCGCCCCCTCACCACCGGCCAGGCGTGTGAGCCGTCGACCTCGGAGCCGGCGCCTCACACGCCCGGCCGGCCGACCGGCCCCCAGCTCTGCTGAGGGCCGGTCTCGGGTTAGCCCGGGTGGGGAAAGGGCGGGGGCCTGATATGCGAATCGAACACTGGTCTATTCGGCCACGATTTTTCCGCTGGGAAGATGGGGGAATTCGGAAATTGCGTCTGAATGCACTGCACTTTTTAGCAGAGACCTTTGGGCATACACAGCATTTCTGCCGTGGAACGAGACTTCTTTGGCCGAATTAAGTAGGTTCCGAGTCATAATTTGTGAATCCTCTAATTTCCCCAACAGAAAAATCGCTTCCGAATGGGTCATCTTAGTCACCGCGTGCTTTTCACACAAATTTGGGGAAAAGTCTTAAGATATTTTTTTTTATCTGCTATGCATATTGGGATTTGTTCGTTTTTCCCCAAACAAATCAGCGTAACTCGCCAGCATACTACCAAATGACTGAGAAAATGCTCTAAGTATAGAGATAATAAATTCCCTAGACACCATCATGAAACTTAAAAGTTTAAAGCCTATGCGCTAAACGAGATCATTGATATATTTCGCTCAAAATGCACCAATAGGCTACTAATGAGCCAAATAATGGGATTCTGGTTCAGTGATTCTTGAAATTTTCCCAAAAATGAAATGGCCTAAGTCGCACACACACACACACACACACACACACACACACACACACACACACACACACACACACACACACACACACACACACACACACACACACACACACACACACACACACACGCACGCACGCACGCACGCACGCACGCACGCACGCACGCACGCACGCACACACACACACACACACACACACACACACACACACACACACACACACACACACACACACACACACACACGCACACACGCACGCACCCGCACCCGCACCCGCACCCGCACCCGCACCCGCACCCGCACCCGCACCCGCACCCGCACCCGCACCCGCACCCGCACCCGCACCCGCACCCGCACCCGCACCCGCACCCGCACCCGCACCCGCACCCGCACCCGCACCCGCACCCGCACCCGCACACGCACCCGCACACGCACACGCACACGCACACGCACACGCACACGCACACGCACACGCACACGCACACACACACACACACACACACACACACACACACACACACACACACACACACACACACACACACACACACACACACACACACACACACATCGCTACCATTGCACAGCTCGCAGTCCCAGCGGCATCATCAGTCTTAATAGCGATGAAAACAGCGGCAAACGTAATTAGGTTGGAACAGCTGCCCACTTTTCCTCGAACTCTGCAAGCTTGTCGTTACGTTTAGCAATTATATTCTCAGTCTTTTTATCTATATTTACGCGTGCGATTAATTGACCAAGGCTTAAGCTATTTTTTTCATTAATAATGCTTTTCCCTATCGCAATCACGTGATTTACAAGCGTGCCTCCATCCATACCCAATATTACCATCTTTCTGCTGAGAGAGATTCTACCAACTCCGCTCAATCTGCTCTGCCATTCGCTAATTTCATTCCAAAAACGCCGCACGTAATCGCACCCCCCAAAATGTATGATCTATAGTGTCCCTAACACTGTTACATCTTGAACATATAGCATGTTCGGCTATGCCTATGGCCTATGCGGAATAGCAAGTTATTTGTTGCAACGATTTTGGTCATAATCTTATAATTCAGCATCTGAAGTCGAACTGATGTGGTACTTCTATATATTGCTTCATATGTTACAGTTCAATCCACATCTCCAAATTCTATTTCCCAATGGCGTTCTCATGAATTGTGACTTTGTCGGTATTTGGCACTTACCCCGTTTACATGAGTCGATCGGCTGTTACCGTACATTTACGATAAGCAAATTGACGCAAAAATGACGGTAACTCGACCCGTTTACATGAGTCAACCGCCGGTGTCTGCGTAAATTTACGGTAACTGACCCGGCTCCAGCGCCCGTCAAAACAAGCCCAGTCTTTCCTCCCTTATCGTCAGTTTAATCACGCGCTAATTACGGAACGAGGGCCCGGCTTTCCCCCACGCCGACCGGCGGGACTCCCGCTGGCGCCCGTTCCGTAATTGTTTGTTGGCGCCAGCCGGCGGATGCTCCTCTCCATCGTTCGCCGCCGCCCGCATCCTCAGACATATAATGTACAATTATGAGTTACAAAACATTTCGAGAACATAAATAGAAATATTCCGCATATTATTTTTAACAAGCTTTCCGATTTTAACTAAATTTCTGTAAAATATCTATAAACAAAATAAAATAATAAGTTCATACGTTTCGTTGTCAGTCGTCTAACGTAAATTTCCGATAGCGCTAGTGTAAATTTACGATAAGCCAGATCGTCAGTTTCTCCCCGCCTGGACCCGTTTACATGAGTACAAATTACGTATGTTTTGCTTATCGTCAGTTTCGCTGACTCATGTAAACGGGGTCACTGATTAACCGATGGTAAAACTTTGTTGCCCCGCGTCTGCTTTCAAGAACACAACTTACATAAGGATGGATGATTGGTTCCACATGCCTTTCTTTATTACGTTGTGCTATTAAGTGTTTCCGCAAACTTCGAATGAGACCCAGTAAATCTAAAGGCGTGGCTCTCACGCCAAACTCGTCTTTAAATTCACTATAATTCAGAAAGCGTCCTGTTTCGCTCACGACGTCATTAATGTTATGCAGGCCCCTGTTCACCCAGGCCCTGGCGGTATGTTTAGAGGTATGTTCTGTCCCGCCTCCGCCGATCCCCTCAGCCGTGTTTTAATTATCACCGTCTTGTTGCTCAGAATTATCGAAACATTCCGCCGACTTATTGATCCAAGTGTATTGATTGGATGCCAGTTGTCGCGCTGACAAACAAGCGAAAAAGTAGGCTAACAACTGGGCTACCGAATGACGCCTAAGTAGTGCTGAAAATTGCGATCGTTGTCCGTCTCACAAATTATCGAGGGATTCTCATTGGATTTTAAATGCTTTGTTTTCAGGTACCTAATCCATTGGGGTGGAATTTTGGATCCCACACACGTGTCTGGCTACTGATACCCGAAAAGTTCAATGAATGACATCCTCGGCGGATGAACAGGTCTGAAGGTAATGAACAGGTCTGAAGGTGATGAACAGATCTGAAGGTGATGAACAGGTCTGCAGGTGATGAACAGGTCTGCAGGTGATGAACAGGTCTGCAGGTGATGAACAGGTCTGAAGGTGATGAACAGGTCTGAAGGTGATGAACAGGTCTGAAGGTGATGAACAGATCTGAAGGTGATGAACAGATCTGAAGGTGATGAACAGATATGAAGGTGGTGAACAGATATGAAGGTAATGAACAGGTCTGAAGGTGATGAACAGGTCTGAAGGTGATGAACATATCTGAAGGTGATGAACAGATCTGAAGGTGATGAACATATCTGAAGGTGATGAACAGATCTGAAGGTGATGAACAGGTCTGCAGGTGATGAACAGATCTGAAGTGATGAACAGGTCTGAAGGTGATGAACAGGTCTGAAGGTGATGAACAGATCTGAAGGTGATGAACAGATCTGAAGGTGATGAACAGATCTGAAGGTGATGAACAGGTATGAAGGTGATGAACAGGTCTGAAGGTGATGAACAGGTCTGAAGGTGATGAACAGGTCTGCAGGTGATGAACAGATCTGAAGGTGATGAACAGGTCTGAAGGTGATGAACATATCTGAAGGTGATAAACAGATCTGAAGGTGATGAACAGATCTGAAGGTGATGAACAGGTATGAAGGTGATGAACAGGTCTGAAGGTGATGAACAGGTATGAAGGTGATGAACAGATCTGAAGGTGATGAACAGATCTGAAGGTGATGAACAGGTCTGAAGGTGATGAACAGGTCTGAAGGTGATGAACAGGTATGAAGGTGGTGAACAGATCTGAAGGTGATGAACAGATATGAAGGTGATGAACATGTCTGAAGGTGATTAACAGGTCTGAAGGTGATGAACAGATCTGAAGGTGATGAACAGATATGAAGGTGATGAACAGATCTGAAGGTGATGAACAGGTCTGAAGGTGATGAACAGATCTGAAGGTGATAAACAGGTATGAAGGTGATGAACAGATCTGAAGGTGATGAACAGATCTGAAGGTGGTGAACAGGTCTGAAGGTGATGAACAGGTCTGAAGGTGATGAACAGATCTGAAGGTGATGAACAGATATGAAGGTGGTGAACAGATGAACAGATCTGAAGGTGGTGAACAGGTATGAGGGTGATGAACATGTCTCAAGGTGATGAACAGGTCTGAAGGTGATGAACAGATCTGAAGGTGATGAACAGATCTGAAGGTGATGAACAGATCTGAAGGTGATGAACAGATCTGCAGGTGATGAACAGATATGAAGGTGATGAACAGGTCTGAAGGTGATGAACAGATCTGAAGGTGATGAACAGATCTGAAGGTGATGAACAGATCTGAAGGTGGTGAACAGATATGAAGGTGGTGAACAGATGAACAGATCTGAAGGTGGTGAACAGGTATGAGGGTGATGAACATGTCTCAAGGTGATGAACAGGTCTGAAGGTGATGAACAGATCTGAAGGTGATGAACAGATCTGAAGGTGATGAACAGATCTGAAGGTGATGAACAGATATGAAGGTGGTGAACAGATGAACAGATCTGAAGGTGGTGAACAGGTATGAGGGTGATGAACATGTCTCAAGGTGATGAACAGATCTGAAGGTGATGAACATATCTGAAGGTGATGAACAGGTCTGCAGGCGATGAACAGGTCTGAAGGTGATGAACAGATCTGAAGGTGATGAACAGATCTGAAGGTGATGAACAGATCTGAAGGTGATAAACAGATCTGAAGGTGATGAACAGATCTGAAGGTGATGAACAGGTCTGCAGGCGATGAACAGGTCTGAAGGTGATGAACAGATCTGAAGGTGATGAACAGATCTGAAGGTGATGAACAGATCTGAAGGTGATAAACAGATCTGAAGGTGATGAACAGATCTGAAGGTGATGAACAGATCTGAAGGTGATGAACAGATCTGAAGGTGATGAACAGGTCTGAAGGTGATAAACAGATCTGAAGGTGATGAACAGATCTGAAGGTGATGAACAGATCTGAAGGTGATAAACAGGTCTGAAGGTGATGAACAGATCTGAAGGTGATGAACAGATATGAAGGTGGTGAACAGATATGAAGGTGATGAACAGGTCTGAAGGTGATAAACAGATCTGAAGGTGATGAACAGATCTGAAGGTGATGAACAGATCTGAAGGTGATGAACAGATCTGAAGGTGATAAACAGGTCTGAAGGTGATGAACAGATCTGAAGGTGATGAACAGATATGAAGGTGGTGAACAGATATGAAGGTGATGAACAGGTCTGAAGGTGATAAACAGATCTGAAGGTGATGAACAGATCTGAAGGTGATGAACAGATCTGAAGGTGATAAACAGGTATGAAGGTGATGAACAGATCTGAAGGTGATGAACAGATCTGAAGGTGATAAACAGGTCTGAAGGTGATGAACAGATCTGAAGGTGATGAACAGATATGAAGGTGGTGAACAGATATGAAGGTGATGAACAGATCTGAAGGTGATGAACAGATCTGAAGGTGATGAACAGATCTGAAGGTGATGAACAGGTCTGAAGGTGGTGAACAGGTATGAGGGTGATGAACAGATATGAAGGTGATGAACAGATCTGAAGGTGATGAACATATCTGAAGGTGATGAACAGGTCTGAAGGTGATGAACAGGTCTGAAGGTGGTGAACAGGTATGAAGGTGATGAACAGGTATGAAGGTGATGAACAGGTCTGAAGGTGGTGAACAGGTATGAGGGTGATGAACAGATCTGAAGGTGATGAACAGATCTGAAGGTGGTGAACAGGTATGAGGGTGATGAACAGATATGAAGGTGATGAACAGATCTGAAGGTGATGAACATATCTGAAGGTGATGAACAGATCTGAAGGTGGTGAACAGATGAACAGGTCTGAAGGTGATGAACAGGTCTGAAGGTGATGAACAGATCTGAAGGTGATGAACAGATCTGAAGGTGATGAACAGATCTGAAGGTGATGAACAGATCTGAAGGTGGTGAACAGGTATGAGGGTGATGAACAGATATGAAGGTGATGAACAGATCTGAAGGTGATGAACATATCTGAAGGTGATGAACAGATCTGAAGGTGATGAACAGGTCTGAAGGTGATGAACAGATCTGAAGGTGATGAACAGGTATGAAGGTGATGAACAGGTCTGAAGGTGATGAACAGATATGAAGGTGATGAACAGATCTGAAGGTGATGAACATATCTGAAGGTGATGAACAGATCTGAAGGTGGTGAACAGATGAACAGGTCTGAAGGTGATGAACAGGTCTGAAGGTGATGAACAGATCTGAAGGTGATGAACAGATCTGAAGGTGATGAACAGATCTGGAGGTGATGAACAGATCTGAAGGTGGTGAACAGGTATGAGGGTGATGAACAGATATGAAGGTGATGAACAGATCTGAAGGTGATGAACATATCTGAAGGTGATGAACAGATCTGAAGGTGATGAACAGATCTGAAGGTGATGAACAGGTCTGAAGGTGATGAACAGATATGAAGGTGATGAACAGATCTGAAGGTGATGAACAGATCTGAAGGTGATGAACATATCTGAAGGTGATGAACATATCTTAAGGTGATGAACAGGTCTGCAGGTGATGAACAGGTCTGAAGGTGATGAACAGGTCTGCAGGTGATGAACAGGTCTGAAGGTGATGAACATATCTGAAGGTGATGAACAGATCTGAAGGTGATGAACAGGTCTGAAGGTGATGAACAGGTCTGAAGGTGATGAACAGGTCTGAAGGTGATGAACAGGTCTGAAGGTGATGAACAGGTCTGAAGGTGATGAACAGATCTGAAGGTGATGAACAGGTATGAAGGTGGTGAACAGATGAACAGATCTGAAGGTGGTGAACAGGTATGAGGGTGATGAACATGTCTCAAGGTGATGAACAGATCTGCAGGTGATGAACAGGTCTGCAGGTGATGAACAGGTCTGCAGGCGATGCTACAAGAGGAGTTATAGACGAGATGCGAGCACAGTCGAGGCCACGCGTCCCGAGCTCTTACCGACACCATCAGGACCTAGTCGTTGATTTGCAGGGGCTCCGCAACCGGGGGGGGGGGGGCGTGTCACCCCATTCTGGAGCCAGGGGGATAATCCCTCCTCCCCCATTTTCCCTGACAAACAACTAGAAATCAGTGTTCAGTTGTGCCCATAGGTGTCGATTTATATACTTTTGGGGTGGCCCTCGCCCCCCCCCCCCCCAATGTTCAGTTCGGCCCCCAAAGGTCTTATTCCTCCCCCCGAATGTTTGTTTTTTGTCTGGCCACTGGCGTATACAAGGGGGCCGGAAGGGCCAAGCCCCCAAAACGCCTGAAGTTGACCACAAAATGACCCATTTCCTAATTTAAGCGAAAATCTACGCAACTTTTACTAAGGAAGTTTTGTTTAAATCACCTATTGACGTATGAAGAAGCGAAATTCGATGAGTTGTATAATTGTGTGATTTTTCGGAGGGGGGGGGGGGAGTTTAGACTTGGCCCCAAAAAAGTGTTTTACCGTTCTGGTATAACCATTATTCACGTCGAAGCGCAGTTCGTGAGATGTGAGATTAACCGCGATATACGTTATAAAACGATATAGAGATAGACAGACGTTAGCACTTCAGGGTTGTGTGCCTCGTTTTTCATTTCAAGGAATACTGCACGGGGCGAATCTTTACATAATAAAATTATAAATCAATGATGAATCAAGGAGTGTATCGACTTTTGTACCGTGAGTGTACCGTGTTTATCTGCAACTAAATAAATTGTTTTTGAGTCGAAAATGAGTCGCCTAAAAAACGCTGAAACGGCTAAGTAGAGTGACAGCTCTGGAGGTCAGAGCGTGCCATCAGGAGGCCAGAGTGGGACCTCAGGAGGTCACAGTGGGCCCAAAGTAGGCCAGAGTCTGGAGGACAAGGACTCTAGAGGACAAGGTGGGCCATCAGGAAGTCAAAGTAGGCCATCCGGAGACCAGAGTAGGCCAGGATGGCCCCCTGGAGGCCAGAGTGATTCTCTGACTCTCTGACTCTCTGACTCTCTGACTCTCTGACTCTCTGACTCTCTGACTCTCTGACTCTCTGACTCTCTGACTCTCTGAGACCAGAGTGGGCTCTTTGGAGGCCAGAGTGGGCCCTCTGCAAGCCAGAGAGGAGGCCCTCTGGAGGCCAGCCAGAATGACCCTCTGAATGTCAGATTGGACCCTCCGGAGGCTAAAGTGGGCCCTCTGAAGGTCAGAGTGAGCTCTCTGGAAGCCAGAGTGGGCCCTCAAAAGGCCGGCCAGAGTGGGCCCTCAAAAGGCCGGCCAGAGTGGGCCCTCCGGAAGCCATGGTGACCTGCTGGAAACCAGATTATGCCCTCTGGGGGGGGGGGGGGGGGGTGGGCAGAGTGGGCTCTCTGGATGCCAGAGTTGGCCCTCTGGAGGCCAGAGTGGGCCCTCTGGACGTCACTGAGAAAGCCCTAGTCGATCTGAGGAAGCAAGTAGCTTGACCTGAAAAAAGTCTAGATTTTTTTATTTTTAGATTGAGGCCGAAGTTTAGAGACTAGCATTAGAGTTTTGGAAAGTGCGATTGGAGCTTCAATCCACAACCAATAGCGTAGTCAAGGAGGGGGGGGGGGGGTCTAGGGAGCTATGGCCCCCTCCTGGAGGGCATATCTGTGCTTGATTCCAGTGGAATCGAATCTGATTCCGGAATCGTTTCCGTTTGTACTGGAATCGGAATCGAATTAGATTCCGTTGGCATCTGGGTGGAAGCGGAATTAGGTGGAATCAATAATTTTAAGAAAATTATGGAATCGGAATCGATGGCTATTTCAAGCGATTCCGTTTTATTTTCGGGAAAAATCACTCCGGCCATGAATGTAAGCTTTCCTGAAGGAAATTTGTTCCGCTGAGCATGAATAGCTGAAGCAAAGCCAGGCGATGATTTGTTACCTAATGAGTCGAAACATGCTCAGTAAGTCTACTTTTAAGTGGAAATATAGGTACAAAGTAATTCACTTATGACAATGTTATGTTTATTGTACCGTATATGCCATAATATTATATATTTCAAGGCATTGATTTCCCATGTACCTATCATATTACAAATCGCAGCTTGAAATATGTCCATTGTCCATGTACCTTGGTTATAGGTAAGTCCAGATGTTATATTTATATATCGTTTTGAACCTTCGTTAGACTTTGACATTTTTGAACTATCACAATTTTGCAGCACAGGCCAGTTTTTCAACAAACTTCATGAACTTATTTGATGTTTTTTATATATCAATATAACCATATTAAATATAGCGGTGTAATATATTGGATATGTCGATTCATGTCATTCGTGCCATTCGTGTCATTTGCACAAAATGTAAGAATGATCGGACATTTTTCAGGCAGCCCCAGTATAATCAAATTGCAATAAATGTAATCAGATTCGGAATCAAGCTTTTTAGGTGCTCTGCCCTGGAAGCGGATTCGTAATCGATTTCTCTAATCAAATATATATTGGAATCGGAATCGGAATCAGACCCAGCTGGCTTGGTATGAAATCGGATTCGATTCTGCTGAAGCGGAATGAAGTACAAGTCTGCTGGAGGGTAACCGAGGTCGGCTTGAGGGGGCCTTTGATCGGCCTGAGAGGACCCTCGGCCGGCCTGAGAGGGCCCACTACAGATTTGGCCCACCCTGGCAAGGTGGGTTCGACACGCTTCGGCGCTCGCTATTTGCTCCTGGTGGGGATGACCTGCGGCCGGTGGCAGCGGCCGCTTCAAGGTCAGATGAAGCGAGCCGGGCGGACCGTTCTCAGTCATTAGGGGACGTTTAACTTTCGCCTATAAATTATGCCGGTGACTGAAATTGCGCGACCGGATGGTGGGGTCAGGGGCCGCCCAACAAGCTTAGCTTAGCGTGCATGGGTCCTGATCTCGGAAATCCATCCCTCGGATATCCATCCCATCAAAACTTTATAACACAAAACAAAACAAAACAAAAATTACAAAAATGGTCGCCCCAGGCTCGGCCAAAAACTTTGGTTTGAGAACTGTCACGCAAGGCAAAACTCATGTGACTGTTTATTGAGAACTGGTTTAAAACAAACTATTTAGTACCTATTCCTTATATTGTCTCTTACAAACATCAAATGTGTCATTTGTTGCCGATATTCAGTCGTTTGGGGAAGCCGAGCCGAAACTGATATTAACCCCTTTGGATCCGTCTTTGTTCGGCCCCCAATCGTTTTGAAAAATCGACACCGCTGGTTGTACTTATTATGTGTTGCCTCTCCCCTGTTCAACAAGCTTTCGCTGACGCTCCACCCTCCCGCTCAATTTTCTCTAACGCTTCACCCTCCCGCTCAACAACTTTTCGCTGACGTTCCACCCTCCATAAAAGTTGAAGCATAAAAAATTCGCTGACGTTCCAAAAAAAGTTGTCCGCGTAAAAGTTCCGAAACCGTGGCGACGCCACTGTTGAGCGGAGGCGTAAATCACGACTTACCGGGACACAAATCACAACCTCCCGGATCGGTGGGGGGGGGGGGCAAACAAATACGCTTGCCTACTGATATTTCGTGGGGAGGGGGGGGGGGGCAATTGCCCATTTTGCCCAACCGTAGATCCGCCACTCTGGTGTGGGGGGGGGGGGGGGGGAGCGTTAACGAAAAGTTGTTGACCAGGGGGGGGGGGGGGTTGAGCGTTAGCGAAAAAGTTGTTGGGCGGGTTTTTTATTTTTTTATGACAACTTTTTACGCTCAACAACTTCTTCGCTAAAGCTCAACTCCCCCCCCCCCCCTGGTCAACAACTTTCGTTAACGCTCCACCCCTCCCCCCCCCCCCCCCAGTGGCGGATTACGGTTGGGAAAAATGGGCCATTGCCCCCCCCCCCCCAACGAAATATCGGTAGGCAAACGTATGTTTTTGCCCCCCATCCCAACCGATCAGGGAGGTTGTGATTTTGTCCCGGTAAGTCGTGATTTACGCCCCCGTTCAACAGTGGCGTCGCCACAGTTTCGGAACTTTTACGCGGAGACATCATGACATCGAACACCTGGGGGCAAAAAGTCTACGGTAGGGAAGACAAAGAAAAAGTACGAACGATACTTAACGATACCGATTTCGAGGCCAGCCGAAACGATTGCTAGCCAGCTCGAAACTACGGGCTTTAAAGTAGCATTTACGTCTGGGAAAAAGGTGGGTGATATGTTGGCAAAAAAGAAGCAAGAAAAGACTCAGGAAAAGAGTGCCGTTTATAAAGTACCATGCGAGGCTTGTAATAAAGCATATATAGGTGAAACTGGGAGGGGGATTGGAACAAGATTTAAAGAACATAAACAGGACATTCGAAACTGCATGGAACACAGCGCATTTGTAGTCCATGCAGAGAAAACCAACCATTTGCCAAATTGGAATGGAGCCGGGATTTTGGCCTGCAAAAATAGAGAAAATAGAAAAGCCACCGAAGCAGCATATATTGCCATGAACGAAACTATTAATATTAGGGTTGGGTCTATGAAATGGGCAAAATCAGCGGCAGCATTCGGTATTAGATAAAAAGCGGTTCGTTAGGATGTCATCTATATTTGTATACCTATTTATTTATTTTTCGAGACGATCTGTCCAAGGCGGTACTGTATGAAATGTGTCACATGATTATTCTAAAGAGAAATCAAGACGATGAAACTGCGATGCGTTCCTTGGTATATATCTTGTAATATTGTTGTTATCGGTGGCGTAACCACCGATTTGCGGTGGCGGTGACGTATAATCGGAGACGTAGCCACCGATTTTATCAAGAAATCGTCAATTTTCCAGCACCATTAAATTAATTGAATAATTCCTACCATATTGTTTTCGAAACCTGCCAGATTGATAAATAATTGTGAGATGCAAAATTGTGAAATACAAATATTTCCCATTGTGCGCCTTCAAATGGTTCCTCGACACCTATGCTGCTCAACAATTTTTCGCTGACGTCGTCTTCCCCGTCACCCAACAAATTTATTGAATTTGACGCCCCCCCCCCCTGCTCAACGACTCTTCGCGCTTACGACCCGACGCCCCCCCCCCCCCCCCCACCCCCCACCCCCCGCTAATGCTCAACAACTTTCGCCGATGAAACGCTGAGCGAAATTTTTGCCCCCTCCCCCAAACTCGAAACCTAACAACTCAACAACTTTTCGCTGACGGCGACCACTAGGCTCCATCTCGCTCCCCCCCCCCTTCCCCCATTTCAAAGGCGTGGCTTAGTCCCTGTCGATTTGTCATTGCCCATTGGGATTGGGCCAAGAGGCGAAAGAATGTGGGGATGAATTTCACGCACCCGGTGATCTACTGTCACTTATAGCGTGAATATAGCTATAATATATAGTAGCTCGCTCGGTCACATCTGCTCGGTACCTCAGGTCTTTGGTGAGGTACCGAGCAGATGTGACCGAGCGAGCTACCCGTGCGTCCGAGGCTGGTGCCCTTCACACTCAGCGATGCAGGCTAGAAGCAACACGCAAGTCCGCGCCGGTCAGACCGATTCGAGCGTGGAACGGTCTCCCCGCTGATGTGCGGCGAACTGGAGATGTGAGAGAATTTAAAAGACGCGTCAGGGAATTGTTGCTCTCCCCGACATAGGCTGTGGGTGACCAGGTACCGTCTGTATTTTACTGTTTGCGGAGCGTTAGTCAATAGTCATCAATGTGCTCCACCATCCATATCGTCCATCTACGAGTTTAACCATTCTCATTCATATTGCTTTTATTTTGCATATGGTTGTATTGTTCATCTGTACTTTTATCTTACTGAATTTTATGTCTTTTACAATTTTTTCGAGTGCATGCTATTTTGTATCATGACAATGCCCTCAGCAGCTATACTCAATCTGTATGACACTGTGGTGGTAAGAGCCAGTTGGTCGATTGGATCCCACAAAGATTCGCAATAAATAAATAAATAAATAAATATGGAGTATCATATTTTGAAGATCTATATCCTATAAGCCGCAACACGATGAACGGGCAGGAATACAAAACATTCTACTGATCCTTCAAAAACTTCGCGATTGTAGTTGGAACTGAAATATGGCCGCAATCAAAGGCTTCCAAATATGTCACAAATCTGGCGCAGCTATTACAGTCACCTTATAGAGGTTACGTCCAAGGCCGTACAAGACAGGTACGGCCGTGGATTTTAGCTCCCCAACAGCATGACGTCACTGGTGCTCTGGTCCGACTCGGCTGTTGCCGCACGCGGCTCGGTGCGGTGCGAATATTTCGGACGGGATACGGATAGTTGCGCCTAAGGTACGATCCTATTTAAGGTTACGTTTACCGCGGATAATTATCCCTCCAATTTATGCTGAGCGGGAGACGGCCATACGCTGCCCCGGTCTGTGTGAGGGGCGACTGGCGAGACGGCCATACGCTGCACCGGTCTGACTGAGGGGTGAGACGGCCATATGCTGCCCCAGTCCGGCTGAGGGGGAGACAGCCATACGCTGTCCCGGTCCGGCTGAGGGGAGGTAGACGGGCATATGCTGCCTCGGTCTGGC
Organism: Chirona hameri; assembly: GCA_036785665.1. Classification (NCBI taxonomy): domain Eukaryota; kingdom Metazoa; phylum Arthropoda; class Thecostraca; order Balanomorpha; family Balanidae; genus Chirona; species Chirona hameri. The sequence goes on from JAXIVJ010015009.1 coordinate 18,425, forward strand.
TGAGGGGTGAGACGGCCATACGCTGCCCCGGTCTTGCTGAGGGGCGAGACGGGCATACGTTGCACCGGCCCGGCTGAAGGACGAGACATGCTGTCCCGGTCTGGCTGAGGGGCGAGACGGCCATATGCTGCACCGGTCCGGCTGAGGGGCGAGACGGCCATACGCTGCCCCGGTCCGGCTGATGGGCGAGACGGCCGTTCGCTGCCCCGTTCCGACTGAGGGGTGAGACGGCCATCGCTGCCCCGTTCTGGCTGAGGGGTGAGACGGCCATACGCTGCACCGGTCTGACCAAGGGGTGAGACGGCCATTTCATGGATGGATTACTGAGGCCAGGACCCTCATCAAGCAGTTCTTGTTGCGAAGGCCCTAACCTCACAAACCTGAACAGATCGCGCAACTCCTGGTAGCCGGTATATTTTAAAGCGAAAGTTTTACGTGCCCAAGCATGCCTGGACAATGGACATGTCCGCGCTTCCCTCTGACATCACCCTGACCTTGAGCGCGGCCGCTGCCACCGGCCGCAGGCCATTCCAGCAATGTCCGTGAAGTTGGCGACTTATTTGGCGACTAATTTAGCGACGACCTTCCGATTTCTGCCAAAATGACATATGTGATCAATTAGATCACGAGAAACACGAATTTTTGTTTGTCTATAGCACGTATCCTTCAAGGTCAAAATCAAGGTCAAAGGACGGGAACTAAAAAAGTGGCAGAAGTTACTGTTCGGTTTTGATTTTTTTTAACCAAAATGTAGCTCAGAAAAATTTGTAGCCGCACATCGAAAATCAAATTAATTGAAGTCCAACTTCAAGGTCAAAATCAAGGTCAAAGGACGGGAACTAAAGAAGTGGCAGAAGTTACTGCTCGATTTTGATTTTTTTTAATCAAGATGTAGCTCAGGAAAAGTTGTAGCTACACATCGAAAATCAAATTAATCGAGGTCCAACTTCAAGGTCAAAATCAAGGTCAAAGGACGGGAACTGAAAGAGTAAAAGAAGTTACTACTCGATTTTGATTTTGTTTTTACCAAAATGTAGCTCAGGAAAAGTTGTAGCGGCACATCGAAAATCAAATTAATTGAGGTCCAACTTCAAGGTCAAAATTAAGGTCAAAGGACGGGTAACTGAAAAAGTGGCACAGGTTAGTGTTCGATTTTTTTTAACCAAAATGTAGCTCGGGAAAAGTTGTAGCCGCACATCGAAAATCAAATTAATCGAGGTCAAAATTTAAGGTCAAAATCAAGGTCAAAGGACGGGAAACTAAAAAAGTGGCAGAAGTTACTGCTCGATTTGTATTTTTTTAAAGGAAAATGTAGCTCAGGAAAAGTTGTAGCCGCGCATCGAAAATAAAATTAATCGAAGCCCAACGTCAAGGTCAAAATCAAGGTCAAATGATGGGGAACTGAAACAGTGGCAGAAGTTACTGCTCGATTTGGATTTTTTTAACCAAAATGTAGCTCAGGAAAATTTGTAGCCGCACATCGAAAATCAAATTAATAGAGGTTCAACTTCAAGGTCAAAATTAAAGTCAAAGGACGGGGAACTAAAAAAGTGGCAGAAGTTACTGCTCGATTTGTATTTTATTTTTACCCTAATGTAGCTCAGGAAAAGTTGTAGCCGCACATAGAAAATAAAATTAACCGAGGTCCAACTTTAAGGTCAAAATCAAGTTCAAAGGACGGAGAACTGAAAACGTGGCAGAAGTTACTGTTCGATTTTGATATTTTTTCACCAAAATATAGGGCAGGAACAATTACAGCCGCACATTACAAATCAAATTAATCGAGGTACAGCTTCAAGGTCAAATCCAGGTCAAAGGACGGGGAACTGAAGAAGTGGCAAAAGGTGCTGCTCGATTTGATTTTTTTTATACCAAAATGTAGCCCAGGAAAAGTTGTAGCCGCACATTGCAAATAAAATTAATCTAGGTCGAACTTCAAGGTCAAAATCAAGGTCAAAGGACGGGGAACTTAAAAAGTGGCAGAAGTTACTGCTCGATTTTTTTTTAAACCAAAATGTACCTCAGGAAAAGTTGTGGCCGCACATTGAAAATCAAATTAATCGAGGTCCAACTTTAAGGTCAAAATCAAGGTCAAAGGATGGGGAACTTTTTGGTAAAAAATATCAAAATCGAGCAGTAACTTCTGCCACTTTTCAGTTTTCCGTCCTTTGACCTTGATTTTGACCTTGAAGTTGGACCTCGATTAATTTGATTTTCAATGTGCGGCTACACATTTTCCTGATCTACATTTTCGTTTAAAAAATCAAACTCGAGCAGTAACTTCTGCCACTTTTTCAGTTCCCCGTCCTTTGACCTTGATTTTGACATTGAACTTGGACCTCGAACTGGAACTTGGAACTTGGGCGATTTATCTTCTAGGTCAAATTTGAGGTCAACAGAAGGGGAACGCGCTGGAGCCTACAGTTACCGTTCGATTTGCTTTAAAAAGGTCTTAAACGATTCCTTGGGTAAAAATATAGCGTGAGCGAGACTTTCAGGTCCTGACCTTTAAGGTCAAATTTCAGGTCAAAGGACAGGGAACAGCATTAACGGTTGATATCCCCACACGTCGTGCATAGGTAAATCAGACCATGTTGATTCTAAAAATCATATCCATTTCGCGATACCGATTCATCTTCTAGGTCAAATTTCAGGTCAAAAGAAGGGGAACGCGATGGAGCCTACAGTTACCGTCCGATTTGCTTCAAAAAGGTCTCAAACGATTCCTTGGGTCAAAATATAGCGTGAGCGAGACTTTCAGGTCATGACCTTTAAGGTCAAATTGCAGGTCAAAGGACTGGGAGCAGCGTTAAAGGTTAATTTTCCCCAAACTTCGCATATAGATAAATCAGACCATGCTGATTCCAAAAATCAAGTCCATTTTGCGATAGCGATTGACATTCCAGATCAAATTTGAGGTAAAGCGAAGGGGAACGCGCTGGAGCCCGAAGTTACCGTCCGATTTGCTTTAAAATGGTCTCAAACGATTCCTTGGGTCAACATCTAAAGTGAGCGAGACTTTCAGGTCCTGATCTTTAACTCTATTCCCTGCGGGCGGCCAGAATTACGTTAACCTGCGGAGGAGAGGGGGGGGGGGGAGGGCAGATTCCCCCCTCCCCCCCAGAGATCTCGAGAACCACTCAGTCGATTTTTATAGGGAAAACGCCATTCGATTTGTCATGACAAGATCTCTCTTTTTCAATCCCGAAATTTTTGTTTTGCTTAAAAATAGGGGGCCAGGGGGCAAAAATACGGAAATTGTGGGTGTTTTTTTAAGGTCATAGCGACCATGTGGCTCGACCGATTTGCATGCCCTAAACGTTTTTGAGCTTCACATGTACTGATCTTTAATATATCAAAAGACAAAAAACAAAATAAAAAATCATAGGCGTATTCAGGGAATGTAAAATGGGGGGGATTTTCTGAAAACAAAATATGTGCTGTTCGTGATTGTTTGGGAAAACATGAACGTAACATGTGGGCATTATATGCTGTAATTTGTTACATTTAATATATTGCGCATAGGCGGATCCAGGAAGAAAACAAAAACGGGGACACCATGCGCGTAACCCTTTCAGGGGCGTAGGTACCTATTCAGTTGGGGAGAGAGAGAGATACATTTTTATTTCATTTTCGGGGCTTCAGGCCCCCCCAACTTGTCAGTCAGCCCCCCAACTTTACAGAATAAATATTAGACAAAACAAAACAGTATGAAAGAAAAAGGAAGTGAAAACAAAACAGATTTAACATATTACTTATTATATAAACTAAAGATCGACACTATTTATTGACAACCAGCCACCAGGTAGCCTAAACAGTAAACAGCCATGTACACACATTAAAATATGGCACTTTATGAAATATGTACATGGTAAAATGAGCAAAGCAAGACATCCCAATTTGGCCTTGGTCCTGTTTAACGAACACGCATCATAATCCATCTTCACATTAGCCAAAGGTGTGCAGATTTTGAGTACAATTATGGTTATGCAAATGACAATATGAAAAATAAAACAAATATTATTTGACCATCTCACAGTACACAGATCATCATAGGCTTGAACAAAACATGAATGATCATGGGTCAGTGTCCTAGCTTTGAGAAATTAGGGTTGGAAAACAACACTCTATTTATACAATTTTCACTTTTTTCCCAGTTTTACCATGAGTTTTCCACTCCTTATCTTAAAATGTATTGGATAATTGGAGCACTGATACTGGTTTATGGATGTAATGATTACGACAGCCTGTGAAGGGAAAGACGGGCAAGAATTGGTATAGTAATAACATGCTGGTGAGCAGGTAATTGTATATTGATAAAGCTGAGTACAATTATGTTTCTTTTGGTTGAATTTTCCAATCCTTATGCTTATTTTTAGCTAGAATTTTCCACTCCTCACCCCAGCTCAAAGCAACCGTAGGACCCTGTCATATGTAGGTAGCCTAACAAGTACAAGTAAGAGTGATAGGAATCAGAACCTTCAATTTGCTCATAAATTAAGGTCAGGGTGATACAAAGTGGAGAGGCATATCAGTTTAGGTAATTTTATTTTAAACAAATATAGATCCAATTTCCAATACTAAAGAACCCAAAACTTGCAAAACATTAAACAAAGCACAAATATTGGAAAACAGAGGAGATCCAAACAAATGCCAATGCGACAACAAAGGCAAGCTACATGCGAAGATTTCGGCATAGCTGCGCCATGTTGTCGCTTTTATTATTACTAAAGTGATCCCGTTTGGTTTTTCGCCTAATTTGTTGCCTTGTGGGAAATATCAGGGTAATAGAACAACGGGTAGAACAGTAAGAAATGTAACGCCCAAATGAAATAGACAAGATATATTTTTTCTGGGAATTGTTTTGTCTATGATAAATTATAGGTATTGTTTGCTATCAATAACTTGTATTTCCATAGATTAAATCTGTATTTATTGAATTCAACTCCAGCAAATACACGAAGTAGTAGTCGAAGTAGTGTATATTTTAGTACCTGTAGTACCATTTGGAAGCGGTCAATATTAATACCCTACGAAGTAGTAGTCGAAGTAGTGTATATTCCAGTACTAGTAGTAGTATTTGGAAGCGGTCAGCGGTCGTTCCGACGTTTTTTAACCCCCAAGCCTATTTAACCCCTTTACGCCCAGAATATCGAAAATTGTTTATAAAAAACGTTGTAGCCTAGGCTTGTAGCTATCTGGTTACGAAGTCGGATTTCAAATATATACCATAGGTTATGAGCAAGCCACGTCAGAAAATCATCGATTTAACATGGGAACCCTATGGTGTAGTAGGTTTTTTAGCGCCCAAACGCCCGAGTGCTGCCAACCGTTACTGGTGGGGCTGGGAAATATGTTATATTTATTTTTACATCCTGACCTCAGCTGTAATCAGGGCGCAGCCAGGATTTGCGACGGGGTGGCTAACCGAAGTGGGCCCCTTAGCATTGGCTGTTGGGCCCCCTAAAGCAAATTATGGACTTGAGTTGCTCGCTTTCTGAGGCTAAATTGGGTTTTAGCAGGCCTGAAATGGGCCCTTTCTGAGTCCACGACGGGCCCCTTTCAGACCCGAGATGGGCCCCTCTGAGCCGTGACGGGGGGCAGTGGCGGATCCAAGGGGTGGGGGGGGGGGGTCACGGGGTCATGACTCTCCCCCTTGGGCCATGGGTGCACCACGGGCCGTGCGGGCACCACCGCGCGGGGCACCAGGGGCGCCACCAAATAAAGCAAAAAAATCCGCGCCGCTACGCGGCGCAAATCATTCAGTGTTCTTTGAACCAAGGGCACCACCGCGCCGTGGGGGCACCACCGCGCCGTGGGGGGCACCACCGGGCCGTGGGGCACCACCGCACCTTGGGGGCACCACCGCGACGGGGCACCAGGGGCACCACAGCGGTGCCGGTGTACCAGGGGCACCACCGCACCGGTGAACCAAGGGCACCCACCGCGCCGGTGTGCCAGGGCACCATCGTGACGGTAGGCGGCACTGTGGGGTGAGGGGAAGCTCGAAACACCGGGGCACTGTGCCTCCTTGAATACAGGAGGGAAAACAATGGTATGTGCCGCTATGAAATCACAAGCATTGGTCTGCTGGAAGAAAACAAGTCGCGAAATGATGCTAAATTAAAAATTGCTAAATTATGCAAAAAAAATATCCCTTCATGCCTCCCGTCCCTCGGGCTATGAAGGGCCACCAACGTGCCTTTTATACCAGAGGCAACAACGTATCGGACTCGAGGGTCTCTGAGAGCCCCCAGTTGGGACGATACATATGGATTATAGAACCTTCGATTTTTTAGGGCCTAGTTATCTAGACAAACACAAAATACAGAGAGATAAAAAAATCCGCGCCGCCAATCAGTGTTCTTTTCCAGTACACAAGGGTCTAATATAGACTACACACTGGCGGCCGCAGGGGGGGGGGGGAGATATTGGGGCCATGGCCCCCACCTTTGGCCTTAAATGGGGGGGGGGGGGCGGAGGTCACGGCCCGACTGTCTTTTGACAGTCGGGCCGTGACCTCCGCCGGGGTCGGGGTCGTCCCTCCGAGTAGCGACATGCGGGCGGAGTGAACGC